>JAUMHA010425392.1:0-10153 GCA_032359765.1 Saxidomus gigantea | reverse complement strand
AGGTTATTTAGTTTGACATCAGTTAAAGGGTATGCCCCTTTAATCTGAGTTCATCCCCGATATTGGCTCTATGGTTGTGGCCATCTTGGATTCAGTGACACCACGTCAGTAACATTATGGCATAAACACATACATTAAAATTTTTAATAAGATAGTTATGAAGTAAATCAATAAAATGAAAATGGTGTCTTAGTAGAGATATTAGTGTTCATCTATTTTTTTCTGTAGTTTTGTATCATCACTGAAACGCCTACAGTTCTTTACTTGCACTGCCTATGGTAGATCATTATTGGTAAATACATAAGGCTAGTTGCATGACAAAATTATATACAGCAGAAAGAGCAGAGGTCCCAAAATATTACCCTGTAGTACACCTGATTTACGGACCACTGTGGTGAATATAACACTATATTCTAGGCTCTGTCTTTACGTCATACTGGCCAGTTAACCAATCAAATTATAAGAGTTTTAAGAAAAGAAAAAGCCTTTGACAACATAGATGTATTATAAATGTCATTCTCAGACAATATAAATGATAATTGCTGGTTTTGGTGTAAGATCATGTTATAATTTCACTGAGTGGGCACCAAAAGTGATATTTTCATGAGCGACGCAGCCACAAGTGAAAATAACTACTTTTGGTGTAAACAAGTGAAATTATCGTGATATGACATAGAAACCAACATTTTTCTTTTGTTTATTTTATGTTACGACATAATGTTTAAAACTCTAATTTTGAGTTTATTTCAATAAAATGTAAACGATCGCGGGAAACGTCACCAAAAAGCATTGCATACATGATGTCATTTTAAAGACGTCATTGCCACATGGTTTCAGGCATTTTTAATGCTTGGTAGGGCTTTAACGATCATACATTCGAATATTTAGTCGAATACAGTTTTGTCCGAATTGTATTTGTCATTCGCCATGTTTTTTTATAAAACATCCCGACCGACAATCAAGTATATATAATACAAGGTATTATCAGGGTACGTAGATTACATGTAATATACATGATATACGGACCCTGGTATTATAACTATATGCTTGATAGTCGGTCCGGTGTGTTTTATAAAAATGACTCTTCGCAACATAATCAAACCGAGTTTTCACTTAATTTCTACCGGATGAAGAATTGAACACTGCAAAAATTATCAGTACACGGATGTGCGAAGCCGAGAATTATTTTTATGAAAAATATGGGAAATCGTGCATGCACGACTTAAGGACTACGCACGATGTTAGAACAACAAACCACAGTATCAGTGTTCATGAACTGTTATCTAAAATTCTAAAACCTGACATTTTACCATATAACTGATGGTCTGATCATAAGATATGAATATGTAGGTATATCCCTTACCTGAAAAGACCGTAAACCCCTGTTAAGGGGCTGTAAACTTGTAAAGTTAATTCTAAACCATTTTATTTAAGATTTCTTGTTGTTGTTGTTGTTTGTGTCGAGACCAGGTACAGTAAAGTGCCGCTCCGAATTAAGTACTGTGTTATGTTGTAATCATCTACGCTTCTTCACTCTAGAGATTATTGTAGCCTAAAATAAATACTACTCGATAGCAGAGACATAGTCTCTGACTTTTAGTAAACGAAAACTTGAACGGTACAAATATCAAAATTAAAATATCCAGGGCCGGGATAGATCTACAGTAAATTCTAGAGAAATTATTAATCTACAGTATGTTTATTATAACAACGTCCGTGACAACTTTAATTATGCACTCATAACACACCTAATTGTGCTGTAATAAACAGGTATCTGTGTCATCCAAATTATTAGCCAATGTATCAATGTGATATCATGATTTTAACTGTTTTAATGCATTTGAAGCATAATTATAGATCTACAACCACGTACTTTGAACATTTTAAAAATAGATACATACAAGTTCCCCCAAATAGAAAAAAACATGAAAATTCCCCTATCTGAGGACCCGGCCCTATTCCCCCAAACGGGAAAAGAGTCCTGGTATTCTATCATGATTGGGAGTAGGGCTGTCAAATTTGCAGTATTTTCTAAACGTGTACACAAACACATGTAAACAACATGGATCCATTTACATGCTGTCATCTCCACTTGAATAGCTTTGGCAAACTAATTTCAACCATTGAACACTATTTAAAGACAAAATGAAAGAAGATGGTATTAAATCCTTTAGATTACATTTCTGTTACAATAACCCTTAAAAGAGCATTGCAGTTATAATCGTTATAGAAAAAAGAACCCTACCTATAGTGGAACAATATTAATGAGCACTTCTATACTAGATAGAGCTGGGACGGGTAAAGCTTTTGTAACCGGGTACCCTCTTTATCATGGGTACCAGAGTATCTGTTGCCATAACTGCCCCTACAATTAAGAAAATTGCCTTTGTTCTGGCAAGACCGTTTCTTAGTTATCTTTTAAGCACTGCTGGACAAACCAAAGCAAAGCAGCGATCAAATCTTGATCTGTTAGTCGCATTGACTTTTTTGGATAATAGCGCCCCGATTGAAAGAATAACAGATTCATTCACATTTGCTGTTATAATCACGGTTGCAAATTAATTTGCCCTCCGGTTATGAAGTTTGTGTCTCTTATTGAGGGTCCACATTTATCGCACGCACAATATGAAAAGAAATCCAACATTTATTTAACTTACTTCCGACCTAGATCGAAGATAAATTGTGAGAAAAGACTCTAAAGACAATGTTTGATATAGCTAAATGTCAAGTAAATATTTTTTAGTGTTACGACATCGAGTCCATATTCCAGATGCAAAAAATAAGCTAGCTATACATTTTTACATGAAAGTTAGAAATGTTGTCACACATTGTGGATTTGCCTAGCAAATTTAAACTGCGATCCTAGCAGTTCACGCTGGCACTTTTGCCAGGTGAGCTAGAAATACCAGAGAACTGTACCAGAACTAAATGGCATGGTTTATTTTTTTTTTGTAAGAAAAAAAACGCAAATTATCGCCGATTTTAAGTGGGTACTTTTAAAAATAACATTGTTAGGCAACTAATTCAACGGTAGATATTTTTGAAAGAAAGATTTTCTATATGTTTTAGTCTAAAATATTTGAGGATGATTCAATTCCTGTGAAATTTCATGTAAACACCCGCAGAAAATGCAAAGAACTTGAATGTCAGTGGATGTTATTTTTGATACAAACGGCCATGAAGTGAAATTGAAAATATATCAAATTCGCGGTATGCTTTGATTTTTTACGTGGTCTGAGTTTTTTGTGCATAAAGGGACGCAACATGCACAGCCTCATTATTTACTGTGTAGGCAGACTTTTTGTCTATTTAAAAAAGATTGAAACAATTTTAAATATGTAGCTTTAAATTGAAATGGTACCAGTTAAAGACGTAGTACCCGGGTAGTACTGTAATAGCATTACCCGACCGGATACTAGGGTACTACACCCAGCTCTCATACTTGATCAGTCTTAAAAAAGATGCAGTTTGAACTTAAAATTATGTAAAATAACCAATTAAATATATGTCAGTGTCTTGTCTGCACAGAACGTTTGACCTAAAAACGTGTGCTTTTGATAATCCAAACAGCTCTCAATGAGACTGTATCATTACGCCCGTACCTTTCAGCATTCATGTGACTGATATTATGTTATCAACTTCGGTTGCAATGCAGAACTTTACAGAGAATAGTTCAGAGGATAGAAGACTTCGATATTAAGAATAGTGTCTTGTTTTTTTAATGTTTCTGGATACTAAGCACCATAATATTTTATACAGTATCTTTTGTAAAATGTACAATGTATAAAAGAAAAAAAAATCTAAACATCATTAACTACAGTACATATACTTGAAACAAAAGACAATACATCCTTTAAGTATGACTATGAGGAAAGCCAACAAAATTTCAAGACTGTAAGTGATTTCATTTGGTGCATCACGTTGATGTATCTGAAATGCAAGGGTATTTCCAGTTGACCTATAAAACTAAGTAACCACAAATAAGCATAAACTTAAAAATCCCCTTACTACCAATCATTACATTGGTTAAACAGACAAAATGTTTTCCTTTTCCATAATTTTAATGTATTTTCTGTGATTTTAAAACTTAAATAATCCATTATGTGTCTACTATGTTGAGAGCTGAGGTTAACATCTCTTAAAGTAACTTGGAAATCTTGTTATTGTAGAAAAACTTGAATGTGTTGTTAGTTTATGTACTAGTCAGATTGTGTTCAACTTATCTGTATTTCTGAATGGTTAACAAAAGTACATGACATTTTTACGGTAACAAACAAACTCATGTTTGAACTAATATTATGTTTTCCTGGCTGGATTACCCTTCTATTAAATATGATTCTATTTTCTACAGTATGAAGAAAGCCAAACATGTTTTTCAACAACAATTCACATTAAATCATATATTAAGAGTCAATCTTAGAATTTAATGAGGCAAATTATACTGGGTTGAAGGTTGACCGTATGAAAATTAAAGTTGAGCCTGAAATTTGATTAGAATATAAGCTTTTGTCAAGTCATATAGCTTTGCAACAATATGAAATGTTGCGTTGGTAAGGAGTTTGTACTGTAACGTAAGTGTTCTTTCGAAAGTCAGATTTTTAAATCATATAGGATAAGGGGCTTCAAAATTTCAAAAGTATTACCTTTAAATGCTAATAATAGCAAAATGTAGCAAATACAAAAATGTTACAGGGTGGTGCGGAGGTTGAGTGGTTAACTATTAAGGAGTGATGGGGTTGGATAAGGAGAACGGGTCCTGCAAATGATGAGAGTCGGGAGGCTGAGGCAGATGAGTCAGCTTCTTCACTGATGACACCGCCTCCAATTGTCAAGAGACGGTATATAACCAAGGATTCATCATCTCCCAACTCACTGTGGGAAGCTTGGAGATAAAAATGAAGCTTGGAGATTGACTCCGCCTCATTTACTATGATGTTCAAAATCCAGCTGCCTTTTCGGCGGTGGGTGCCTTGTACAAATCAGCTCGAAAACACGACAAGTCCATCACCCTTAAACACGTTCAGTCCTGGTTACAGCAACATAAAACCTACATGTTTCCCAGATCGATTCTACGCAAATTAGCAACATAACAGTGGTGGCGTGAATCAAATCCATTTTACAACAAATGTACTGGCTTTCAACTCTAAATTTTCAGCGGTAAAGAAATGAATATCTTTTTTAAAAGGATTGCAACTCTTTGTGTTTTAATTCAGATCCTTTGTCCGTTTGCAGTGCCTCTGGTATTCGCTCTTTCAGGATGAACTTGATAGCTTGACTTCAATTATGTCCTGTTGTGCTGTACAGAGGGACCACCTGGGCATATTTTAAAACAACATCAATGACACAGAGTAAATAACGATACTGATCATTGTCTTTCTTGAGTGACAGTTAATCGGATAAATCCGCTTTCCACTGGTGATCGTTTCCTCCCACCACTGTTTTTCTTGTTGCAAATTTGCGGCGGATCGGTTTTTGTCCGGAACACCGAATCTATTATACATATCTTACAAAGCCTCTGCTACTCTTTCATTTTAAATATTAGACAATGCTATTGCCTCCAAGTATTTAGTAGCATAATATACCATTGTCAAAATATATCAATTCTTATATCTATATTATCTGGCAAAAGTACAATTTGATATATTTCAGTAGTAAAAAGCCTTATTAAGTGGTTTACCATCAAGATTGCTAGTTTAAGCATACTTTACTGCCTTCTTATATCAGCAAATAGTTTGAATTTTCCCCACAATGCACTACAGTTACAATAATAATGATCTTGCAACAAAAACATTAATGTAATATGTAATATTATTTAGCTTACCACTATAATTTTTCCATGATATATTTTTCAAAATAGTTTGTAAATATGCATATCGGTCAAAATTATGTAACTGTATTGGCCATCCCTTTTAAGCACGTTCTTGTTTAAATGTAACGCATATACATACACTGTGTCTATACTAAAGCGAACATAAACGGAAACTGTAAGTTGGTTTCATACTTCAAAAATATGTAATGCGTCCATGTTTATAAGCTCCAACATCATATTGATAAATCTTGTGGCAATCGGTCTTAAACACATAAAATGTAGGTTCCCATTTTGATTTAGGAAATATGTAGCGCTTTGAGCCTTTATGTTTTGTTTCACAAAAATGTTTGACCTCTTGCAAAACATATCTGAAATAATCAACTTCTTCTTTGAAATTTTTACCACAGTTTTCTATCTTCTTGTCGAGGTCGTTTAGAAAATATTTATAAATGTCAAAGTCTGCTTGATTTGTACGTCGCAGTAATTTTTTTTGAGTTTTGTTGAGAGTGACCTGAGAATGGTTATTTACTTTCTTCTTTCCATAAACTATATCAGCAAATGACCAATTGAGGAGTCTCTTCATCAAAACTAGTGATTCATCCATTCTTTCTAAGACGAGTACCAAGGTAAATTCGGTATTTATCTTTTTAATTATTTCCTGCAATGTTTCACCTCGTTGAAATTCCTTCGGTATATTGAAGAATCTTGCCATCGTATTTTGTACTTGGTACTTTTCCGAGTTTCTAACAATTTCGTCTATAAAAACATGCGGAGAAAGATTCTTGAGAAGCGTGTTTTTTCTCAAAAAAAAGAAAGCATGACTTATGAACCTCTCTTCTGGTTCACGAACCATGCCGACTATTGCAGGATCTTTTACAATGTGAGTGAAGAAATCAAAATTATAGTGTGTATTACAAATATATCGAAATGTCTTCTTTGTGTAATTAACTTTTTTTGTTCATTAGCATTAATGGCATACTTTGCTGGCAGAAACATAGTCAGATTATTTTTAAGACCACACTTTAGAAATATGCATGCCAGCGTGCTTGATCCGGTTTTTGGTATTTTCAAAAAGGCTATCCGTGTAGTTCTTTCAGAAATTAGAGCTGTATTCTGAAATGTTCTATATTTCCTTTCTTTTGTATGGTTTAACATTACCGCTTCTGTATTGTTCTCATTCTGTGTCGTTATTTCATCATATTTATTTTCTGTTATATTCTTGAAAGATATCTTTTTTTGGTTTGTTTCACTTAGGATTATCCAATCTTCATTTTCATTCTCCTTTATTTTTTTCTTTGGTGTCCCATCTTTCTTCGAAGAAAAAAGACCATGTCTAAAGCTAAAAGTAGAATAGCTCCGGAGAATGCTTTGTCCCTAAAACAATAAATAAAAAGAAGTATATACGATATTCTGCCTTTTTACAAAATGTGACCTGGGCGAATATCCATATGGCATCTTAGTAAAAGAAATCCTCTAAGACTGTAAGATTTTCCTTGGTTTTTTTTTTTTTTTTTTTTTTTTTTTTTTTTTTAAGATTTAACCATAAAATTTCTTATCTAAAGACTATTTCAGAGAGTACCAGTTTTTTACTTGAATATGAAGATAGCATCGGAAGTTCCTTAACTTTAAAGAAATATTCCTAAATAATGGTGTCCGAAATACTATCCAGTAAATTAAATAACCTCGGCGGCAGAAATATAATATTGGTAATTTACTAACGGATTATACTTATTTTATCACTAAAATGATATATTGTACTTCGTCCGGATATTCGGCACTGTAAACACTGTACCGGTTTCTATGCAAGCACTGAATAACACGAAAAAGAAAAAAAAAACAACAACGCCAAACTTAGTTCGTTTTTGTTTAGTGATTCCGATTGTATGTATTAATTCAAGGCTGATCGATTAGATTTGGACATATGGTAAAATGTTATGTTAAACGAATTTTATTTCAACCGGTTTCACAAGAAATGACATAATCAGAGCAGGTTGTGTGTCGTACATATTGCATGATTTTGCAGGTTTCTTTTTTTACTTTTGCTTTGAAAAGTGTCGCCCCTACAGGATTCGTTCCGCACTTTTTCATACTGTCGGCATAAAATATAAGATATTTTTATTTTTTCAGATGGAAAAATGATTCGACATTGCATTTATGAAATTTAGATCGTTTCGTTCTACATATACAGAGATATATTGAAAATAACACGAAAATACAGCTCCCGCGCTTTTAACTCATTTTCCACCTATAATATATCGTGCCTTTTAAAAAATGACCCGATTTCTTGGGGAAACCCGCGAGCTACCTTGAAAACAGAAAGTATTGTCCGCGCTTATATCTCCGATTTCCATAAAATACAGGACGCATGAATATGAATTTTAGTTTTGCATGTAACAATTTGGGTCACTTTGTCAAATGATACGGCCATGGGGATAGAAGACTTACGTTATTTCGTGAACATATCTCTTGTTGATAATTAACAGTGTACAATTTTCATTTTCTGGGTTATACTTGCATGTGCTGTTCTGCACCACATTTAGTCAAAAACGAGGTCAAAGTATAGACAAACGTTGTGTATGCAATAGAGGTTGCATTTTGCATTGAATCTTCATGAAACATGGTCAGAATGATTATCTTTATGTACTCTAGACAGGGTTCGTTCCGCACTTTTTCATACTGTCGGATTCGACATTGCATTTATGAAAGTTAGATCGTTTCGTTCTACATATACAGAGATATATTGAAAACAACACGAAAATACACCTCCCGCGCTTTTAACTCATTTTCTACCTTTAGTATAGCGTTGCCTTTTAAAAAATGACCCGATTTCTTGGGGAAACCCGCGAGCTACCTTGAATACAGAAAGTATTGTCCGCGCTTATATCTCCGATTTCCGTAAAATACAGGACGCATGAATATGAATTTTAGTTTTGCATGTAACAATTTGGGTCACTTTGTCAAATGATACGGCCATGGGGATAGAAGACTTACGTTATTTCGTGAACATATCTCTTGTTGATAATTAACAGTGTACAATTTTCATTTTCTGGGTTATACTTGCATGTGCTGTTCTGCACCACATTTAGTCAAAAACGGAGTCAAAGTATAGACAAACGTTGTGTATGCAATAGAGGTTGCATTTGCATTGAATCTTCATGAAACATGGTCAGAATGATTATCTTAATGTACTCTAGACTGAGTTTGCATATACGTTATAAATTGTGTCAAAAACATGGATAGAGGGTCAAATCATAGAAAAACCATTTGTAGGCGATTTCGATTGCATATTTTCGTTTGACCTTGATGAAATTTAGTCAAAATGACAGCTTTTAGGGAATCTAGATCGATTTCGATTATGGGTCATCTTGGGTCAAAAACGAAGCCACAGGGTCAAAATCGTAAAAAAAGCCTTGTGTACGCAATAGAGGTCAGAATGATTATCTTGATTTAATCTAGATTGAGCTTGAATATGGATTATCTGTGATCGAAAACTAGATCATGGGGTTATATCATAGGAACATCTTATGTACGCAATACAGGTTGCAGTTTTCATTGGACCTTCATCAAACTAAGTCACCTGGTTAAGATATTACTGTTGCCTTACATGTGATATTTGCAACCCGTTCAAAGTAAAATTTGGTCAGAATGTTTGTGTGAATTACCTGGGAATAAAAACTAGGTCACCAGGTCAATTCTGAGGTAAATATTGCTGGTACTCAAAAAGACACATTTTATAGCCAATCATGTAAATCGGTTGGAAGGGTTGTCTTGCCAAGGTCAAACGGTTTGTGTTTATGACTTATATTTCAGGGTTGAAGTTAAGTCTCATATGGCAATAAGTAGGGCTCAGGTGAACGATATAGGGCAATTTTGGCCACCTTATTTTCTTGAACCGCTGACATAAGGCTCAGTGATGCTTCTTTGACTTTTGACATGTACCTACACATCAATTCAAATACATTTAGTATGCTTAATTTCCATGATTTGTTGGGTAGTAAAATGTTTTGTTGCAATATGGCCTATATTACAACCTACTCATTATGAAAATTGGTCGGAATATTTTCTTCAGTGATGTTTAGATCACGTTTGACTCTAATGGCTATATTCAGAGTCGTCACTCGAACTCCACCTCGACTCATACTCGGGAAAGGCTTCCTTGAAGGATGCTCAAGGACGCCTCAAGTAAGGTTAACTCGAGTGACTAATTGGTATTCATAGTCAAAAGTCATCCTTGACTTTCTCGAGGAAGGTTTGAGGCGTTAATCATCCGAAACAAATCTTTTAACAATTGATTCATACATAAATATGGAATACACATTGCAAAAGAAAACATGACAGTTTAAA
>JAUMHA010425381.1:0-10153 GCA_032359765.1 Saxidomus gigantea | reverse complement strand
ATATAGTGTAGCGGTGCCGTGTAACCGACCTTTTCAATCGATTTCTGCGAAATTCCTACCTAGATTTTTGCTTATTTGTTTTCCTAGCCTTTAGTTTTATATTAATGAATAAGAATGTCATTTTTTTTTTTAATTTTTTTTTCAACGGTAACTGAGAGCGTGCAGCTTTAACAGATGAATGCGGCCCGTAATACTGACGAAGAAGAAGAAGTACCAGTGTATACTGTTGCCAATATATGATCGGGTTATTTCATATGAAGTACATTTTGTATATGTTGCTCTGTATCAAATTGAAACTCGAGTACTGTAAATTCAACTAATTGTTTACTCTACTGACCTTTTTGCTGGTGGAAGCACAGGCGGCATTGCCCTCGGTATCGTATCCGAGACCCGAGCAATATTGGAGGAAGTAGACGGGCCTGAACTCCGCAAACCGTGTATAAGGTTTCTGATACTCCGTGTTCCGCTGGACGCGGAGGACGAGGAGGAGCTGCTGCTGCTACTTCTCGAGGAACTGGAGCTTCCCTGGTGACGAAAGGCTGACTGAGGATGACCACCTGAAAAAAATATGTGAAATATGAAGTCTTGGGTGGTCGTTTTTTTCTTTCTCTAAATGAATGCATATTCAACTTTAAAGAGGCTCTCCCTAACAGTGGTGTTAAATTTAATTAATAGCTTCAAGAGTATAAATAATAGAATTTTTGCAAGTTTTAATAATTAACCTTAAAGTTTAAGCTATAAATTTCAGTCATTATCGGATAGCGGCACCATAAAACATTCAATAATCAAAGTGGAGTTGTTGTTGTACAATTAACGAGCGGACAGAAGTCTTCATTATTGATTATTTGTGCTGAAAATAAGGCTTTTTTCGATATTATGTTGTTCCTTTAAACTGTATCTATATATCATTTTACATTATTCAATTTTTTGGAAAATATTCCGCTAGATGTTGGAAGTGCCCCTTTAATCTTTGAAATACTTAGTGCATGATAAAATCGTATAACTATACACCAAATCTTACGTCTCAGTTCACAGCTTAGTAGATACTTGTGTATAGACATGAGGAGTTCTGGTGATATTTAACTTCTAACGAAACACCAGATGCACATATTACTTTCTAAACCCGCGATTTTTTTTCTCTCCACAATGACATACTTAAACATAACATGAAAAAGTAATGGTTAAAATCAACAACATAAGTAAAAGAATCTACATAGCAATTTGAGAAAATCTGACGAAAATGTTCAATTTGTTAGCTTGGAATTTCAAAAACGTTTGTAACGCTCTTTAATTTGGTAGCGTATAATTTCAAAAATACAATAGATCTAGCTCTTTACAAAAAGTATTTTGGATCTTTTTTTATTTGATGATTCGTTCTAAAATATATTGATTTCAGAAAATGCAAAGAACCTTTTCTTTTTTTTCACTAAAATCCGAGAGCAAACAGCTTTAACAGTTTATGGTGGTATGCGATACCAAATTTTTATTTTTCAATATGAAAATGATAACCGAAAGAAATATGCTGGATTTTATTTCAGTGATGAAAGTTACAGCTCATAACTGGTTAATTAATTAATTAATAATTAATTAATTGAACAATTAATTTTCTATAACTTACCAAACGCTCTGTTAAGATTAGCTTGCGCAACCGCAGCGGTTTCCTGTAGAGCGGTGATTGCGGTTGACAACGGTGGAGATGGATTTGTCGGCCGGGGTCTTTGGTTCGCTAAAACCACAATGCGGTTCGGTTGGCCACTTCCTTCCGGGGGTCGTATCACAAGGAGTCGAGGCCGGGACTGAGCGCTGCTTCGTTGGTTCGCCTGAAGAGAGAGTTTACACATTAAAGTTCAAGTAGCACGTTGGATGTGAAAAATTTACACGTCGCTCTTTACATTACAAAGAAAGATATCTTGCATGTTCTTGCGAAATTGACCGTTATTCGTTCACATTTTTTTTTTTGATTTTTTTTTAATTTTCAGGCCCCAGAAAAAAAAATCCTTACGAAGATTTTTAAATCACCACAAGTACATGCTAAAAATAGTTGCAGTATTTTTTTCAGTGATATTGCAAACATTAAGACACACTCTCTGACAACGCTTTACTCAAGAAGATAAGGTATAAATATAAACGAAATGTCTATGTCAACATTATTTAGGAAAATATGCAATATAATAATTTTCTTATTCTGTTTGCGTACATTTCTTTCTACTTTTTATGAGTGCATGTATCTTAAATGCCAAAGAGGCTTTAAAGAATAATTGTGTACAAATCTACAACTTCTGAAAGCCTCATTGCAAGGGAAAGAACTCGGTGTATATGAAGTGTGTTGATGACTTAGAGATATTTTTTCTGCGAAACTGGTTGCCAAGTAGCGCAACATAAACAATAGCTTCCAATTTGAATTGCATGTATAAATGTATGTGTACGTGCAAATGTGAACATAAAATTCATATCTTAATCGAGAACATTTCAATAGATGGGATGCTACGGTGTTTTGAAAAACGCGCCGTTCAAAAAATAATTGTGAAGACAAGGTTAAAACATCGTATCCGGAATTCTAAATAGCATATCAAAGTGTCAGCATTTCGAATAATTTAAATACCTGACTGATTGAAGGCGATTACAAAGTTCAAGTATTGTAATCAATACTAAATTTCAAAATCTTGTAGTCGACAAACCGACGTTGACAAATCGTAAAATTTATGAAATTGCGGAACCTGACCATACACATCAAAGAATAGGATAAAAAAAATGAGACACATTTTATATCATGACACCGGTAACCACTTCGTCTTCCGGTATCTCAAAAATTATTTAACTTATTATAGATGCAAATTTCATTGACTCAGGGCCCAGATATGTACCTTGAATTTTTCGGCAATATCTCAGCATAATCACATGACTTGTTCTTGGTCACGTGACCTTAATTTCAAGGGATATATGAATAATAATTAAGAAACGAAACATGAAAATTAAGGTGCAACAATTTATATGAAGCCTTTTAATGGTTTTTCAATTAGATACATGTTATAATTGTTTAAGGTGTTTCAGTAGTCGAATTTAGTCACGGAAATGCATTTTAATGATTAAACAAAAGCTCACGCTGTATTCACTAATAGTACATAAAAAATTAAGGGGATTCTGTTTAGTTAATGACCGATTCTAAAACTAATTGAATGTGACATTATAGTTATTGCTTTAACTTTTGTGTACTAACATGATGAAACCTATATGCGTTGTTTTTTCTTTTCTAATTAATCATTCTAAAGGTGTATTTAATCATTACTCGAACGTGCTTTTTTTTCATGTATTTAGAATTCTCTCACATTTTATTACGTGATTTGTAACGAGTCCGTTGTCATTGAATCAGGGCAATTCTGACTATATCGAGTTTCTCGTATTAAATTAATTTCAAATAACAGGAATCTCCGCATATAACAACTCCGCATATAGCGAAAATCCGGATATAAGGAACACATTTTCTCTGCCAGATTTTTTTTCTTTATACATTTTATATGAAAAGGGTATTCGGATATAACGAACTCCGGATATAACGAACATATTTAAGTGGTCCCGAGGAGTTCGTTTTAAACGGAGTTTACTGTATTTATTTATTTTTTTTTTTTTTGTTATACTACTAACATTTTTTCTGCACAGTCATTATTGAGCATATTTCTTGCTTTCATTTTTACCTTTAAAGTACATATTTTTTCACGTTGCTACGTTTGGGATTCAACACTATTGTTGTATAAGTTTAACGGCCGTTTCAACTGTATATCGGTCTTTTTTATAGGCGGGAAGTTTCCCTAACCAACGTTCCGGGACAGCCGTACCAGATCCCTAACCTCCATAAGAAACTGCAAACTTTCTCACATAAAGAGATATGGTCGGTTGAAGGGCTAGAACCTATGACCCTCAAAAGGTTATAGTGATTTCAAGCAATTTCAATACACTACGCTGGGAACCAAACTAGGCAATTTTACGCATACTGCGTAGGAGCGCCTTTTTGTTGCAAGGTCGAACCCACTATATTAAATAATTATGGGAATGAATTTTCAGAAAATGTTGATTATCATCAAATATGATATTTTTGTTTTCATAGCGATGAAATATTTCATTATTGTTTCAGGTGAATACTTTGGTTAAGTTTCAATAATTTTTATTCAATGAAACGACACAATAATATTTTTTTTAAACTCGTCAATAACAACTTGTCCCCAACTTTTACGATAACTTTGACAATGTCAAATGTAGTCGGAGCTATCCTAACTACAAAAGAACATTCAATACTCCCGTAGCGTTTACGTCCCCTTGGTGTAACCATTGCCAGTTATCACGTGAAGATTGCGTTTAAATACATTTGCGGAAGAACTTCAAAGGGGGTGATTAACTGTTTAACCTACAACCAAGGCAATGTCTATCAATGTCGGTTAGTGTGCCAACAGAAGCTTTACGGCACAGTTAAATCGTTCTTGACAACTTGGGCAATTAAATCATTCCAGCGAGACTATTAAGGCAGACCTTTTTGACAAGCCAGGTTCATATTGGATGATACATGTTAAAAAATAAAACCCGTTAGGTCTAAGGGAGTAACATTAAGATTTTAATGCCTATGCACTGTCTTTGAACCTTTTAACAGCATCAAAAATCATTTCCTGATCGGTTAAAGGGGCACTCCCTACATCTAGCCGATTATATTCTAGAAACATAGACTATACCACAATTAATCAATATAGAGGCCTTATGTAATAAATCACATCCACCTATTAAACAGGCACTCCCTACATTCTAGAAACATAGATTATGTGTTTAATGAACGTAAAATAATATATAATATATATACAATTTCAAAGGAGAACCTATGGCGAAAAATGCCTCATTTTACCACAATTAATCAATATGGAGGCCTTCTGTAATAAATTGCATCCACCCATTAATTGTACAACAACAACTCTACATAGATTACTGAATGGTTAACGGTACTGCAGCAAACTTTAAACCGCTAATTTAATCAATAATGACTGGAATGCAAAGCTGAAACTTTAGGTGAAGTTATGATATTTCCAAAGATTATATTAATTATGTTTTGGAGACTATTTAGTGTGGCATCAGTTATAGGGTAATATTATGTCCCTTTAACCTCGTATCAAATTATGTCGAGTAGGATCAATTGTAAAAACAGTCAGATTGGAAAACTGTTTGACTTTAGCGCTAATATTGAGAAGTCCCTTTCTGTTGTTGTTGTTGTTATTGTTGTTATAGTGGGAGTTTAACACCCGTTTAACAGACTGGTAGTTTACCTGACCATCGTTCCTGGAAAGAAACAGTACAAACTGTACTAGAATCCTATCCTCCGTAAGAAACTGCCAATTTTTCACATAAAGCGACATGCTCGGTAGCAAATGGCCCTCAATTCATAAGAGGTAACAATGATTCCAAGTCAGCAGCTCTAACCACTCGACCACGAAGGCTAACAAACCTTTTCTGTCGAGAAAAAATATCTCTATCCGAATTCATTGCAACAGCCTTTCTTATATCCCTATTTGATGCATCTATTTTTTTTATTTATTTTTTTTTGTAGTCAAGAGCGACTGCAAAGGCCGCAGAACTGTGCTCATTAAGTTTGATTGAGAAATCATATGTTTATATTCTCGTGTCTAGAATGAACAAGAAATATGCCCCTATTCTCCATTTTCTCATATCAAGAGACTTGGTCAGTAGTATGGCTCGAACCCATGACACTCAATAAATGAGATGTTACATTGACTTCAAGTCACAGACTCTTAACTACCCTACCATGGCGATGGTCACAAGTGTTTTTTCTGCCTACCAGGGCATATTTTTTTTATTTTCATGTAACACCTTATAAGGTCAGTGTCAGGGGCTGTCAGAAGTTGGGGTCTCATCATTCATCCAAATAGCAACGAGAGTTGAGACCTTCATAAAAAAAACCACGAAACTGTCAGAAGTTTGTCACAATAAGGATAGATATGTAGACATGTCTACGTTTAATTAATATATATATGTATTGAGACTGACAATGTCTCCCCTGGTTACCGTGCAGTCAATACAGACATTTACAATGCACGCCTACACAGACTTTGGAACGCTTACTTCGGAAAACTTCGGACAATTTTGATGGCTTTTCCTCGAAAACGAAAGTCGTAAATTTGAGTGTTAGAACAGTATACTATGACGAAATTCATTGTTCCTTGTATTCGGAGTTTAGTATATCAATGCATCTTTTTCACATCAAATAAAGGAGACTGAAGAACATGCCAAGCAAATGTGTTCTTTATATCCGAAATTTCACTATATCCGAAGTCTATATAGTATATACTAAGTTTATTGCATATTCAATAATGAATTTACAGAATAAGTAATGACAGAACTGTGTGCTCTTTACTCTATATCATTTTTCTCATATTTTTTTCAATTCAAACGAAACGGCGTTTCTTGTTTTTTATTTGCAATATTTTTAAAATAAATGTCGGCCTATACATGTATTTTCGATACAAAAACAACGTTAGCAAAGTTTGTCATACAAATATAGGGTCAGTAACCATTCTTTGTTATACAAGAGCTAAACCACGTAACAAAAAGCAAAACAATCTTACATAATCATTGCTCATTTGCTTCATTTGTCAAAATTAAATACAAAGCCAAAGTATGGTTTCATTTTGTAAGACATTTATATATGTTCCGTGGTTTGCCATTTTCAACGTATTTATGGAGCGCTTTTGAAGTTTCATGATTATGGACGTTAATTTCGCTCATCTGTGGCGTTTATGTCATGTTGCGCGTGTTTTATAGATCTAAAACAATTGCGAACATATCGCAAATGTGTTAATCTATCTGAAATGATTATTTTCACTTTGACATTAATTTCAATTATCATTCATATTCTTTTTGTTCTCAAATCAAAATCACAGTCATCTTTGTTCAAAAGGTTTTGTAGATGTAAGATCTAACAATTTTTATCTCCTCTTTTTGTTCTCAAATTAAAATTAGAGTGATCTTTGTTTAGAGGGTTTTGTTGATGTATGTTCCTGCAGTATCTATAAATAGGCCTGTTGTTACGTATCTAGTAAACTTCAGTTTTTCAGTTTTAAAGTACAACATACAAGTTTACTAGGTTAAACGCACTAACAGATCTCATAAGTCACCGCGATTGACCTACTTTTCGGCAACCAATCAAATTCGCTCTTTGGCTAAAACTGACTGGAAATTGCAGTCAGGTTAATCTTTCCTTTTTTGCACACAGAAAAAAAACATTTTGTTAAGTATAGGCATGGCAAGATACTTGCCGGGGTCTCATCCAGGAAAACAAGCTAATATAAATGCTCGCATGGACGGACCTTTATAAAATTTACTTCAAATCAAATCAACCTACAAGTATTAAAGTGTAGGCCGTATATTATCTACAAAATGTGTGATACATGTATATGGGCTAGAACATCAGATACATTCTGCTTTTATCTTTCTATTGTCATAAATGCTACATCGCCAAGTTCAATTGAACCTGACAAAAGCAATGTCGCCCTCGCTACTCGTACCCGGATGGATTTTTTCAAGGTAGTGTCCCTTGGTTTATCGTCATCCTAGCCTAATTGGATAGTCTCCCCTGGACAATAACCACAAGCAATTTATTGAAAAATGATTACTTTGATCTATATTGGACTACTGCTATTTGGTATCCAAATCTGTCACGTAATTACGGTTTTGTACGGTAAGGAGAAGATTTTATCTCTTTTTTACATTGGTTTGTTGAATCATTTAAATCATAAAAAAAGTTTAATAGCCAGCAAGCTTGAAGCCGTTTAGATTTATTTTTTCCCACAGATGCCAGTCAAACTATTCCAAAGGTATTTATTTACATAATGTAACTCTATAATTAAACAGGAATTTTGACCTCCCTAACCCTACAGACTGATGTAAAATGATCATACTAATAAATGCATGGATTTAATTAAAGGTTTTATTGACGCACACCTTTCTATATTTATCTCTCTGACTGATGCTGTATGCATGCTAATACATACTCTCCATGATATGTAAATCAAGTACATAACTTTCCGTTTTTTTCCTTTCCGTTTTTCGCTTTTCGTTTTTTCCCTTTTCGCATTTCCTTTTCCATTTTTCCCTTTCCGTTTTTCTCTTTTCGTTTTCCGTATCCGTTTCCCCTAACCATCGTTTCTGAGAAGAACCAGCACTAGAATCCTATCCCCCGTAAGAAACTTCCATCGTTTTCATATATAAGGAGACATGGTCGGTAGCAAGTTTCGAACCCATTACAAAGTTACAGTTACTCTGACCACTGGATCATCCAACAATTTCTATTTCTTCCTTAACAGTTGAACCTCTGTGTATGACCATCTCGATTAAGCACCCATTACTAATATGTCAGATTATAAGTTTGTATTAAACAGCCACTGCCTTAAAGTGGCATATTTTCATGCCAAGTGCCCGAAAATAATTCGTTTTTTTTTTCTCAAACTGTATATGCCGTATTTAAAGGGACACTCCCGACATCTAGCAGATTATATTCTCCAGACAGAAATAATGTGGTCAATGAACGTAAAATGATAAATAAATACCAGTTAAAAGAACAGCTTATATGGGCACATGCTTCATTTTCCCACAAATAACAAACATAGAGGCCTTCTGTAATAAATCGCTATCAACCATATTAATGGTACAACAACAACGTTACATAGTATTGAATGTTGTTTTAAACGCTGATTTTATCGATGATGACGGGAATGTATAACTTAAACTTTTAGGACAAGTAATAATACTTGCAAATATTCTAATATTTATGCTTTTGAAGTTATTTCATTTGACATCAATTGGTATGGTATATTAGGGTTTTATCGTTGGTACCGGTTTCCCATATGACCAACGCCCCCAGAAGAGTTTAGTTATTTCAGGTTTCGGGGGATAGTGCAAGATACAGAAAGCGTCCCAATTACAGAGACACCCCTGGTTCTTTATCATGCCAGGTTTTCACACATACATGGGACCTCGGTTTTTAAGTCTCATCCGAAAGACAGTTAGTAATTTTAGTTGGTCAGCCCTCGAAATCGAACCCACAACCCCGAGATTACAAGTCTCGTGCTCTACCTATTGAGCTATCCGGGCTGACTTGACATCAATTGATTTGATTTGATTTGATTTGATGAGAATTTTATCAAGGTCCGTCCTTGACATCAATTTTAAGGAGTTCCTCTTTAAGTAGTTGCTAATTCAAAAAGCTCAGCCAATCAGAATCGGCGTTACATAGGATGTTCGTTAGGACAGCTGCTTAACACAGGTTTGATTGTAAAATTAGATAAAATTAATTAAGGCAAAAGCGAAATAAGAATTAATGTATGATGTGTGGTATTGATTACGTAATTAGTTAAATATTTATTGAAACAAAAAGCCCAATCAAGGCGTAGACCGCAATGCCGTATAAATTATGCTAATGCTTTTCAAGAAAAAACTTCTTTCATAACTATGCGATGAATAAACGTCTCCTCGAGAATAACGTCAGACTACGTAAAACTGTGGACTACACGCCCTTGAATTGCCTTGAGAACAAATCTAGGTGTCAAGGTAGAATTAAATCACACGTATAACTCTTGAAGGATACACGTCCCTATTTTGTCGAAAAGAACAGACTTCCTTATCAATATGACAAAGATATGATGAGCAGTTCAGACATGCAGCCGTCTGTCTCGAGAGACACAGTCTCGAGAGCGATTAATATAGGTTATAAGAACTTAATAACAAAACTAGAAATACTTATATCAGTACATTCACGAAACTTGTATATCTCCGAACGAGCTATATCTCATGTTTACGAAAGATCAGTCTTTCATCGGCTCCTGAATTTACCTAGATATCACTTTAAACGTTGTTTTTTTTATAGAATAATTAATTTACGGACGGAGTAATAAAAGGACTGTATTTTATTTACTGTATAACAGTATTGGCGTTACCTTTTTTCATATTTTGTGTTCTTTTAACGATATAACATTGTCAGATAGCTATCTAAATAATACAATGTACATGTATCATAAAAAAAAATCAAGATGTATTTCAAATTTTAAAATGTCAACAATAGAGTGCTTCTCGTACGAATATGATAGTCAATGACATCTTTCCTGGT
>JAUMHA010425370.1:0-10153 GCA_032359765.1 Saxidomus gigantea | reverse complement strand
TTTAAAATCCTTCAATGCATGACAGAGTTACAGTCCGGACACGAATTGTAAGTGGGGACGCACAGACGGACGGACAGACGGACGGTGCGATTTTAATATGCCACCCTTCGGGGGCATAAAAATCAAGAAGCAATTTAAATGAGAAACTACTAGTCAAGTGTATGTGCACTTGATACCAAACTCATATTTACATAATACATTGTATACTCAATGAAAAATGCTGTCTTTTTGTAGCAAATATGACATTATTTTAAATACTTTGTATGTTGAGGTAGAAAAATATAGTTTCTGAAGTACCAAAACAATTTCCTTAGTGCTAAGAAACCGAGATGCACAAATTATTAAGGCCAGGGGCTATATTCCAGTAGCATCTTAAGTCAAATCTTAAGAATTTCCTTCAAAGTAGTGCACGTCACTGTGGTGTAGTGGTAGAGTGTTGGTCTCCTAACCTAGATGTTGTGGGTTTGGATCCCGGCAGCGACAATTGATCACAACTACCATAATCCCTTCTTTCGACATTGATCAGTACTGGAGGAAGCTGTCGTCAAAATTAGTTAATATATAAGCTGCAAGCGCGGATAGTCTTAAGTATGTTAAAATCGGCTGCCATACTCTTTTCACAATATCCAATTTATGACTCCCCTGCGGTGTAGTTGTGATGTAAACTCGGATATAAAGTCAAGTACATAACTGTAAATGTTATGTTAAAACCTATTTATGACATCCAACATACTAGTAATTATCTTGTTTCTTTGTTCTTTTCTGTGTTTTTTTTCCAGACACCAACAGTTACTGCACGCATTTAAATTTAATATGTACCTCCCCTGTAACCCCGCTCTAGCTTGGGTAATGAATATGCATTAGTAATTACGTGATCAACGTTACTTGGTCAATGACAAAAAGTACAGTGGGAATAATTAAATCTAAAAATAAAAATAAGTTTGTGAATCTACAATGAGTTTAGATGTCTATGGTATTAAGCGAAATAATGTAGTACATTTGTACTGCGTAAATCTTGGATGTAATCTAATGTATAGTATAAATAGAGAAATGTTCTGCAGCCGTTTCCGGGTTAACTCAATCGGAAAGCAAGACAGGATTATAATAGCTGTAATCTTACAATCGTGACTTCGAATTCCAGTGCAGTTTTGTTCTATTCCTTTGCCTCCATAGTGGTTAGTTGTTGAATATTACTGGTATATTTACTAATACCTTTATTACGGCACACCGCCTACATTTCAAAAGCTACACATCCTTCCTTGATTGGCATAGGAAATAATTTAATTCCTTGTCTTTCTCTGTAAACAGGTTATGCGTTTTTAAATGAACTGCTTCGGATCATAATATTTTGACTTTTTGTGCTACTGGAGTTTTGTTTCCCCCTGACCAAACAGTAAGAGCAGAGTTATAGTTTGTCACAGGCTCAGTCAAAATTTCAACTTTTATGCACCTTAGTGGGTGTATTGTCTGTCCGTCTATATGTATACATCTGTACGTACTGCCTGAATCTCCCAAAAATCTTGTCGCATGCACTGCTCCTATACTAATAGATCTAAAGTCACCAAACTTCATATAAATGATTATTGTGATGAGAAGTTGTTCACCAGGGTTTTAGTAGTATTTATAAAGGACCAGTAAAGTTAGAGTTGTGACCCTTAACTTGGTCAAAATGAAGACATTCTATACTATATGTCGTATACGGCAATTTTGTGGCACACTGTTACTCAACCAATTGACACAGAGTCACCAATCTTTACACAAATGTTTACCGAGAAGTGAAGTTGTGAATGTGGTTTTTGGCCTGGGGACTGAAAGTCCACTAGGCCTAGGTTAGCATACCACATTTCACTGCACAGCACTGCAGAAAATTTAACTGTGATATGTGCTGATAACAACTGTAAACATGCGCTATGGGAAACTAGTGCAAGACAGACCAGACCAATCTTCTTTTCGAATTTCGCATACGATAAGAACATAAATACAAATAAAAACAGTACATACGACTTCAAACGATTACAGAAAGGTCCATCGGGCTCCATTACACAATTTCTTCATGGACTCTGATTTAGAAATTACTGCGCTGTAAGCTGATTACAGAAGATAATCATATGCATATCACGGAAAAGTACGGATATTTACGGAACGCACGGAGCTCGATATAAGAGTTTGTAGTTTGATTTTCAAATTTCTGATGTTATTTCATACACAGCTTTCTTATTTACGAACAATTACATATATATTTACCTATAAAAACATAAAATTCTTTAAAAAAAGATATAATTTACGTACATTCCCGAGAGAGAACTCACGTAAGCAAAATCACCCGCCATTTATCGAGACTGACGCTGCTTGTCAAGTTGGAGCAGAGTAGGCCCAGTGAACTGTTTCACCGATAACAAGGTAACCAAGAATCATTTTTGGTTTTCTCTGTTATACGCATTGTACAGTACTGTATTTATATTTCATTGCTGGTATTGCTTTGTTTATTTCTGTTTCAAGGTCTTGTCCTTTGTACACAATAATTTTCGACCCACATCATCAGATCATATCGCTTGAAGTTGAACAAAGCGCAGATCGAATTATTTTTATTGGTCTCTCAAACAATTCATACTGTTGACCTCTAAATTTTGATTTTCTTTATTAAACGTACGTTTTATAATGAAACAAACTTCCCTGCCACCCATATACATGTATTTGTTTATCATTCTTTCTGTGTCGTATATTAAATTTGACCTCCGCACATTTCGACCCGCGCTTTAGGTAAGGTGCAGCGCAAATCACGAAGGTCAAAAGTTGTTTTTAGGGGAGTTAATCTATAGTCCCCAGGCCGTCAGCGCTCACAGCGCTTTGATTATTTATTTTATTACGAAGTAACAGCTGAGTTGTGGTCCTTGACTTAGTCAAAATATAAGTGTTCCATATGGCGATTTTGCAGCTGCTCCTTAATTTTAGGCCCAAATTTTAAGTACATAACAGTTTGTTAATGTCATCACTCATCACTCGGTAAGAGCAAACTTCTTAAGGAAATAATTGTGCTCTTGTTTTGTAACAATAGGTGGAATCTGGGGGCATTTGTGTCGTATGGAAACAATTTTAGTTTATTGCAGTGAACATAAGCGTGAAGATAAACAGCTATTGGTAAATAACATGCAATAATCTTGACTCTATTTTAGTGTTGAAAATCCAGCAAAGCCTGGACATGGCCTTCGGGTTAGTGTTGAAAACTCAGTAATTAATTTCACTCCATGGTACTTGAGCATCATAGGGTTATTAGTATAGTAATGTGATCCAGAATGCTGGATTTGCTCGAGTCGTGGGTCAGATCATACTGGTGCGGAGCATGAGTATGATCTGAGCGCGACGAGAACCCATCTGGCGTCTGGACCACATTACTATGATAATGACCCTTTTATTATAGGACTACCAAGTGCTAAATGTTTGTTGTTTCTCATTGTATATAACTGATATTGTTACTTTACAAACAAAGTTCCTTGCCAACATGAGCAATGTTTCTCAAAATTATGTGTAACTTATATTTGAAGATTTGTTTGTGTATCTACTCAGTAAGACCAATCACTGTTTAAGGCGAAAAAAGTATAAGTGCAATTCTATCAAGTTGTTTATAATTTCATTGAAGAAACCTATATAATACTATATAATAAGTATATGAGTTATGGATATTTGAACTTAATCTGTGATCATTAAAAACTGCACATACACTTTTTTCACATTTAATTATTTTCACGTATATTTTTTGAACTGGTGCAATTAAAACAAGAGGTACAAAATGGCCAGTATCGCTCTACTGGTCTGTCTGACTTGATTGTTCTGAGTAAGTTTTGTGAAAAAAAATTCAATGTTACCAAGGAAAAGCTAACAGAGTTCACTGTGACCTTGAACCACTGACCACAAACAACAGTAGGGATCATCTACTCAGTAAGACCAATCATCCGATAACGTTTGAAGACTTGGGTGATGTTGATCTCAAGATATTGAGTTGAAAAGATTTTCAAAGTTCGGGTCACTGTGACCATGACCTTTGACCCACTGACCTCAAAAACGATAGGGATCATCTACTCAGTAAGACCAATCATCCTATGAAGTTTGAAAACTGTGGGTCAAATAAATATCAGCGGGAAAATATTTTCAAAGTTCGGGTCACTGTGACCTTGACTTTTGACCTATTAACCCAAATTTTAGGGATCATCCACATGTTACAGGGAACCTTCTAAGCAAGTCTGATGAAATTGAAAGAAAACTGTGACCCGTAGAGCGGTATCAAGGAAAATCTAACTGAAGTCACTGTGACCTTTACCTTCAACCCACTGACCCATAAAACAATAGGAATATTTTACATGTTTCAGGAAATCTTCTGACCAAGTTTGGTGAAAGTTGAATGAAAACTGTGACCTGTAGAGCTTTGTCAAGGAAAATCTAACGGAAGTCACTTTGACCTTGACCTTTGACACATTGACCCCGAAAACAATAGGGATCATCCACATATTGCAGGGAACCTTCTGAGCAAGTTTGATGAAAGTTGAATGAAAATTGTGACCTGTAGAGTGTTATCAAGGAATTGCTATTGGAGGTCACTGTTGCCTTGACCTTTGATTTACTGATCCCAAAAACAATACGGAACATCTACAAGTTGCAGGGATCCTTATCAGCAGGTTTCGTCAAAGTCGAATGAATATTGCGACCTAGAGGAAAAGACAGACGGACGACGGACAAACCACCATGGCATAAGCTCCGCTGGATTTCGTCCAGTAGAGCTCAAACTGCAATTGGTGGTTGTGAAGAAAGTGATTCTCCACATATAGTCAAGAAACTGGTAAGTATAGTATATGGTTTAAATAAAATGGGAAGTGTTTTCCTTCTTCTGTAAAATGATCAAAAATGCACTTACAACTCCAATGTCAAATATACTTAAATTTAACATTTCTAGAAAACAGATAGTAGATTTACAAGGATGAAACAGGAATTGGGTTTTACTATAAAATGTTTGTATAAGCGTTGAAGAGGTAACTACAAACAGGACAACCATTAATTAACTTACACCTTCATAACAATTCGGTTCAAATTTAAATACTTGTGTTAAGACAATGACATTATACTTCATTCTAGCATAAAATGCGCTGTTTTTGCCAATTTTGCAAGTGTTTTAACAAGAAAAAAAACGTGTTTTAACGTGGTGATTCACGCGCTGTTATAACCCGTTTTCATTTATGCGCATTCTTTCATCAAGCACGGCGTCAACAGTGCCGGGCTTAAACAGCTAGTGACGTCATAAACATTGTAAAACGTCGTACCAGTAAGAGCGTTTCATTTTTATGATTTTTTATGCTAGAATAGCGTTAACGAACGTTTTTTCGTGTTATAACACTTGCAGAAACCCTCGGGATATGTTGGTGCCCAACCGCCCCTCGGCATTCTGCAGATGTTATAACACGAAAAAAAGTGCGTTAACCCTACAATATTTAATAATATTAAATAATGGACTCACCTCACATTTTATGCAATCCGATTGATAAGTTTCCTGACACATATAACAAGCGTACTTTTAATGAAAAGTCAGGAAGAACTTTCAAAATCAAATTGTGACTACTGCATTAACAAATAAGAGATTCAAACGAATATTATAACTAATAGTTGACACGTATTATCTTTGGACAAAACCGACTGTGTATTACAGTCAGGTGGGGTGGTGGTGTTTTCGTCAAAAATCAGTTTTGTCAAGGTTACGTTTGTGTTCAAAACAGGTTGTGGTTTCGTCAAGATTATTATATAATATATAGTATAGACAGTCTGACTATACTTAATTGTTTGTTTGTCATAAATGGGATGAAACAAACCGATTAACTTTGTCGTTATACGTAATTATAGGGAAAGAGAGGCGAATCGGAGTATTATATACCAACATTTTCATCCAAATTAGGTAATTAGTTTAGTTTTTAAATTTTGTTTACATAATATGTTAAGGACATTCATTATCAGTTTATTAAAATCTGAATGCATTATGTACCTAAGGAGCTTCGATTTTGATATTAGATTCTACTTTGTAATTTGAATCAAGAAAACTATTACACTCATCAATTTCCACAGTTGATTAATGCCGAAGAGTTATTTAAGAATGGATTGGTTTAAGGTGTCAGCTCAGAGAGTATTTCAACAAAAACATTTCTGTATCTAACTATCTATTCCAATAAATAACATTCATAAAGGCACAATATAATTTGCATACAAGCGGACTCTTTCGTGCAAGCCGACGTTCAATTACCGTCAACACGTTGACGTGCAAACAGTGTTCGCTTACTTGATGATCACAGATCAGTCCAATAATTACCATTAACTTAAATTATCCTTTTTTTGGTAATTTAATTAATATGAAAATCAAAATAACTCATATTATTGCAAAAATGTAAGCATATAACCGTTGCTTTAATACAAGTTTTTTTTATTAATGTAAGTTATGATATCGATATGCTTGCTTAGAATTTGTGTACCGATCTTAAAATGATTATTTAATTCTTAAATTAAATACGTAATTATTTTTTTTGTAGAAATTCGAATTTTGCGCCATATTTATAAATGAAATTCTCCTTTAACTGTTTGAACTTCGAGTTATTACTTTAGTAATTACCTTTAACTAGGTGTGAAATCCTATTGTTATCTGGCGAACGGGCAATATAAATCCATATTTACAAAACGGGACCTTGACTACGTATTTACAATTGTAATTCGTCAGGGAATGTCAGGTGAAACAAAACTCCCTAGATTTTCAAATTTTGTTAGGTACAAGTATGCATGGGAGTCATACTGGGGTCTTGGCAAGTTCACCAGGGGAGAAACCCCACGTTCGGTCGGTACTATAAACTTCTTGAATTTACTCCATTGTTCGTGATAAGATTTGTTTTTCTTTGCTTTTTATACAGATGGTCTCTTTTATGAATTAACTATCAGCAAACCCGGTGTTGTTAAACTTCTTGCCAACCTCAAAGCCAACAAAGCAGCGGGCCCAGATCAGATCAGACCGAATGTGTTGAAGGAGCAGAGGCATGAAATTGCAGGCATTATATCCGTTCTCATCCGAAATCTTTGTCATCTGGTAATATTCCCCGTGACTGGACCAGGGCCAACATGTGTCCAATATATAAAAAGGGTTTTTTATCAGAATTTTTTAATGTAAATAGGGCTACCGTCAGGGAGATCCAATAAGTCCTTACATTTTTATACTTTGTTCAAAAATTCTAGCCATTAAAATAAGAAACAGTAAATCAATCAAAGGTATTACAGTAAATGGAATAGAATATAAAATATCACAGGTTGCTGATGATACCGCTTTACTTTTGGATGGTTCGGCTGACTCCTTAAAAAGTGCCTTAAACGTTCTTCAAGAGTTTGCTGTGTATTCTGGTTTAAAAGTGAACTATGAGAAAACACATGAAGTCTGGATTGGTTCTTTAAAATATAGTACACGGTCAATAAAAACAAAATGGAAATAAAATTGGGGTACAACTTCTTTGAAGTTGCTTGGACTCTTGTTCCATGTTGATTTGAGTAAAATGTTAAATTTGACTTTTAAGGATAAAATAGAGGCAATTAAAAGAAATATTATATTTTTGGAATAGAAGAGAGCTTACAGTATTAGGTAGAATAACTGCAGTAAAGTCCCTTCTTTTACCACAAGTAACACACCTGTTTACTTCTCTACCAAACCCTAATAATCAAACAATTCAAGAAATTTGTAATCTGTTCTCCGTGTTTGTGTGGCAAGGGCCACCCAAGGTAAAATACTCTGTGGCTGCAACAGATTT
Source organism: Saxidomus gigantea (assembly GCA_032359765.1). Taxonomy (NCBI): domain Eukaryota; kingdom Metazoa; phylum Mollusca; class Bivalvia; order Venerida; family Veneridae; genus Saxidomus; species Saxidomus gigantea. The sequence continues at coordinate 2,339 of JAUMHA010425370.1, read as the reverse complement.
TGAAGAAGGTGGTCTCAGATTGATAAATGTACAGGCTTACATGGAAAGTTTAAAAATAACTTGGCTCAAAAGAATAATAACTGTCTGTGAACATAAGTGGTGCTTTTTAAGCCAAACTGTAATAAACTTTGAAAAACTGTTTAATTATGGAAAGTGTTACAGTGAAGTTGCTATGCATCAGTTGAAAAATGACTTTTGGAAAGACGTTCTTTGCTCTTATTCCAATATGATAAAAAAAATACCGATTACTGATATGAAAACCTTTTTGGACACACATTTATTATATAATCATAATATACTTATAGATAAAAAACCTTTAAAATTAAAGTCTTGGTACGATAGTGGTGTCCGGGATTTTAAGGGACATTATGTCTTATAATCTGAAATTTATACCCAAAGAAGATTTGGAATCAAAACTGGTACACGCATACATTTTTGACATATTACAGTATCCGAAATGCACTTATGACTTTTTTGAAGTCTATAGGCAATGAAGTTGAAGCAATAGATATGTCCGAATGTTTATTCCCTGTGATACCATGTTATTTGAAACCAATTATGTGCAACACTAAAGGAATTAAAAAGATTTACAGTATTCTCATAATGAACAATGATGTTCCAACATGTAAGGAAAAATGGGAGGGAATTTTCATGATAGAACCATCAGAATGGAAAGATATTTACAGTTGGGGTTTTTACATGTAGCAATGATACTTATTTGCAATGGTCACCATTAAGAATTGTGCATAGAATATTAGGTAACAATGCTTTACTTTTTAAAATGAATAAAGTAGATTCAGAACAATGTTCTGTTTGTAAACAAAGACGGAAATAATATTGCATTTATTTTGGGAGTGTAACTGTGTATAACAATTTATTTCAGCTGTTACTAATTTTGTAAGACTGTCGATAAAGAATTCTATATTGATTGTAAAGTTTTTATACTAGAGTACCCAGCTAAAATGTCTGGAGAATACAACATTTTGTGCTTGGAAACTAAAAAGTTTATTTATCTATGTAAAAGAAAAGGTGTATGTCCAACCATTTCTGGTTGGAACAAAAGGCTTAAAGTTAGCATTATGTATAATGAACTGTGTTGTAAATGATAATAAGAACAAATATAGGTCTCTTATAGTGAAGTTGAGCTCTTTTTTTGTAACAAACTGTTACCTATTATAAGTATCATTAACTATTACAAAACGTTTGTTAGAAAATCCTACAAAATATTACTAAGAAAAAATTATACTCCCTATTTATTCTCTTTTCTTGAACATCTCAGAAAGTAATTGAAACGCTGTTTGGACAATCAAACAAAAAGTCCAACTTTTAGGCAAAGTGTGATATTACGTTTAAAACCTCGTGTAATAAAAACAGTATACAAATTGTTATTAATTTGAACACTTGTTGTATTTTATAGTTGTGAGCTTAGTTTTTTTTCAAATAGTAAAATGTTATTATAAGCATTAAGTGTCCTTTTTCTAGACTTGTAAATATACTGGTTATCTCAAGGTAAATAAGACTATGCTATTTTATCAGTAAATAGTGTCATAGGAAAAAAACCTTGAGAAAACCAAAAACAAGTGAGGTCCCACACTGAGTAATTCTAATGTAAATTATATATACTGTTACACATTCATTACTCTTTCTGTTATAGGTAACCTACCAATCTTATATTGGATTACATTTTATATACTATTGCATGTTATACTACTAATACATATACTAAACAGTAAATGATGATTGTAAGGTTGGTAGGGGATGGTTCCTCGACCCCTGCTATATCTATGGCTAGGAGAATAAACGGGGCCTCAAAAGTAAAATAAAATAAAATATATATAAAAGGTGACACCAGTGACCAAGCTAACTATTGGCCTATCTCTCTCACCTGGATTCTCTGTAAACACATCGTTGCTCCTCATCCATCTTCACACTTCAACACTTCTAACATCATTTATGACCTTCAACATGGATTCAGAGAGAGGCGTTCTTGCGAAACTTAACTGATTGAGTTAACAGACTACCTTGCCAACAGCATCGCTTCTGACAAACAAACAGACCTTAGTCTTCTGGAATTCAGTAAGGTATTTGACAAGGTTAACCATCTCAAACTTCTCCACACTCTTCAAGAATATGGCGTCTGTCCACAAATTATCAACTGGATACGCTCCTTTCTGATTGGTCGAAGCCAGACTGTTGACCTAGACGGTTATTGTTCAACAGAAGTTCCTGTTACTTCTGGGGTCCCTCAAGGCTCCGTAAGGTTACGAAATCATGCTCAAGCAATATGAACTAAAGTCAAGTTTTATCTTTTTACAAATTTGGTTTCCATAAAAATAATC
>JAUMHA010425359.1:0-10154 GCA_032359765.1 Saxidomus gigantea | reverse complement strand
CTTTCAGTATTTTTATAGAAAAGTTAGAATTTTAGCATGAGCCATTTGAGTCAATAAATATTCATCAGAATTTTTATTAAAATTGTGTTGGTGTTCTAGTATATGCTCATAAAATGGTACCAACATCAAAACATTATCTCTGTTAGTCTAACCGATGCACTCCTTTTTACCTGTTAGAGCCCTTTTGTCATGTTGCACATCAAATCTCTGTATAGTTTTCAGTTGATAATGGAGAAAACCAATTTGACACAAAACTAACAAGAGCCATGTTAGACATAGCCACCCCCCGTGCTCTTTCTAAGACCAAGAAATTTGAAGAGAGAGGAATGGATATGGTATAGGACATAATTTAATAATATATATGTAATTATAACATGTTGATTGAGGGTTATTCACCTGCACTTTCTCTGTGTTAATGTTGCACTTCTAAAAATCTGAAATTGTATGCTTTGCACAAATGTTAAATGCGAAAAATCAATAAAGGTAGATGACTCAAAACTAGGGTAAGTTTGAGTTATGATTCTTGCATACTGCACTGCATCTATGACTGCATGCAACTTGAATCAATTCAGTACTTATGGCCCTGACAAAAATTAATAAAGGGAGATAATTAAAAAATAGGACAAGCTAGAGTTAAGGTCCTTGTATACTGCACTTCTTCTCAATGTCCTCTGTCTGTTTGTAAAGTTTAAACAAGTTCCTTTGAATACTTTTGGAGTTATGTTCCAGACAAAAGTGTTTTATAAAAATTCAATAAGGGGACATAACTCAAAAATAGAGTAAGGTACGGTCATTGTTCTTAGACACTGCACTGCGTCTTAAAGTGATATGACTGTTCAAAGTGATCATCAGTATTTTAAATAGAATATTACTCGATTATTATATTCCTAGAATAATGAACATTGCCACATCTGTAACAAAACAATATGGCTCTTAAATAGTTTCCTTCCCATTGAATATACAGGAAATCTGTTAAAATCTTTTTTGACAATCCTAGTCAATGAAAAAAAAACCTTTCGGTTATGTATATCTTAATTTGTACAATGTATCTGTCAAAAAATGAAATAACTTGGTTAAACTCACTTCCTACATGATTGTAAAGCATCCACTGTGTTTTCAGCATCATTCTCAACCATAACTCAATATGGCCATTTGAAAGGTAATATAACTGTGTAACCTCTGTAAGTGTATGCAATTTGAATCAATTTCAGTTCAGTACTTAAGGAGTTATGGCCTGTGTAACAAAATTCAATTAAGGGAGATTCGAGCCCCACTGGGGTCACGATCGTATTCCTCATGACACCAGTACTGGTTTTTCCAGGAAGCGGACTTTCAAGAGAGTGACTCGATAAGCTACAAGCTTTCTTCAATATCGAGCTAAAATAAATTAGTATAAAAAAAAAATGAGGGAGATAATGTAAAAATAGGACAAGCTAAAGTTAAGGTCTTTATACACTGTATTTCCTCTCCAAGTTTAAATAAATTCCCTTTAATTCTTTCATAGTTATGCTATGGACAAGTGTGACAGACAGGAGCCCATTACCACATCCCCTCTGCAAAGGTGGGGGGATAATAGCCTGTCCGGTCCCATGCAAAGTCATGCTCAGGTAATATGTAGTAAAGTCAAGCTCTATTGTTTTACAAAGTTCCTTAGCAACCAGTGACTAGGGGTCCTAACAATAATGAGAGGGTCCCATCTTGAGCTTATATATCCCTATATTAAACCAGACTTTGTAAATAAATATAACTTGGATTGACTTCTTATTACTTGATTATGATTTTGTGCCGAGCATAACATTGTGCTCAAGAAACTTTTGTAAGCAGGAGGCCTGGTCTTTGGTCTTATTTAGTAGATGATCTCTATTGTTTTTAGGGTCTGTAGGTCAATGGTTAAGGTCACAGTGATCAAACTTCTACAATCATATGCGCTCAATAACTTAAGATCCATAAATTATGACCAACAGTCTTCATAGGATGATTGATGTTATAAAATAGATGATGCCTACAAATTTTTGGGGCAATAGATCAAGGTCAGAGACCTGAACTTTGAAAATGATTTCCACTCAAGAACTTGAGATCCATACAACCCAGTCTTGTAACTTCATAGTATGATTGGTCTTATAAAATTGAGGATCTGTATTATTTTTGGGTTGGTCAAGGTCAAATTGTTACCCCTGAATCAAAATCACAAGGCCTAGAGCTTAGATATTGAGTATGTTATTTTAGCATTGTCTAGTGGACCTCCACCAAGTTTGTTCAATTCTTGACAATGGTATCACTATTGGCCCCGCTCAGGGGTCACTTGTTTTACATTAGACTTGTGTACGAAAATGTTTTTCTCCTAAACAATATAGCCTAGATTTACGCCTATGGGTCCCTTGTCTATAGGGTTATAGGAAAAACCCTAGCTTCCAATGAGTTTGTATAATAGACTAGTGATCAGACTTAGCAACAACTTAGTCCCCTAGTAACGAGTGAATTCCCCCGAAACCAGTGACTTCCTTAGAAACCATTGACTAGCAACAGTGTATTATTTGGCAATCACTGACTTTCCCTAGTTATAAGGGATTTCCTGAGCAACATCTGGCTGCTCCTGACAACCAGTGACTTCCTTAGCCACAACCAACTCCCTTTAACAAGTGACTTCATTTTGCAAGTGCATTGGTACAAGATACAAGAAACTTTATTCAATGTTGGTTTGCATTTTACAAAAAACATTAGCTTAAAGCTATTTACAGACTTGGGCGAGAGTGATATAGGACCGTTATGGTCCTCTTGTTCCAGTTCCAGACACAAGCCTGTTTCTTTTACATGCACAGTGAATGGCATGTCAGTTTAAAGTATCATCTGGCAAACTATTAGTTAAATAAGTGGTGAAGTAGGAGATTGATTCTGCAATCCCTGTACAACCAGTCCTGTTTGTTACTGCTGGACCATGGATCCATGGAGTTACGCTTCAATCCATCAAATACTGGAATGGCAACAGCTGCCTGCCTATGAAAAGTGTTTATATTTTGTACTGTGAAGATCAAGATGGTCACAGTCATCTTAATTACTTGTGATCCTCTTTGAGAACTACATGTTATAGGGAATGAATAAGAATGAATTCATTATAGCTATGCAAAATAAGCTTTATTCAAAAAAGAAAATAATATATTTTCATTAAATACATAAACTGACAATAAGATGTTGCCTCTACCTTAAGTGGTAACTGAATATAAAACAAACTTGTTTACATACATTATATATCTTACAATTGGCTTCAGAAACAATTTATATGTACATTTTTATCTCTGCAAGGTGCTTAACAGAATATCCCATATTTTTGTATGACAACAAATTATTCAAGCATGGCTTATCATTGAGTCACATTATCAGTATATTAGTTGATATCCACGGCATGAGAAAGATATTCTTGCAAACAGAACAAGAGCTGTCAGTAGGACAGCTCGCTCGACTTTTTTAGTGCCTGCCAATAAAACAAAACTTTGACTGTTAAGGGCACACACTTTTAACTAGGAAGTTCTAAGTACAAATCAAGAAACATTTTCATATAGTTATCTTATATTGCTATGATGGTACATAAATAATCCAACTTTCAAAGTAATATCTCAAATGGTTTAGTCAACAAGTGGACAAGAATAAAACCATTTGAGATATCACTTTGAAAGTTGGAATACTGATGTACCATCATGACACCTATCTGTAAACAAGAGAAGTTAACTCTGTGAAAATGTATCTTGATTTGTACCAGGATTTATTAGAAATTCCTAGTTAAAGTGTGCAACTGTCACTGTCATGTACATATATCATTAACCACTTGAAGTATTAATCTACAACTTTGCCGTAGTATTCAGGGATATCAAACAAATATTTAAGTTTGATAACTCTTGACTTAATATTTTACTACTTTTGGCCCTTGTTTATACTGATCCTTGTTTTAACTGTCAAAGTTTTGTTGTACCAGTAGTAAGTTTTAATTGGCAAGCACTAAAAAAGTCGAGCGCGCTGTCCTACTGACAGCTCTTGTTTTCATCTCTCCTAAACTAGAATGAAGTTATATATCTATTACTATAATTTCATAAATAAATTCATACTAATGTACAATTGTAATTTTGTATAAGATTCATGTTTTTGATTCACCTATTCAAAGAATATAGTGAGCTGTTCTACTTACTCTGGCATCATCTGTTATATGGTTAAAGTGTTGCATGTTAATTCTTGTCATCAAAAGTAGTTTAGCTATTGGTTATTGCATAGGCCTGCAGGATCATTAACAAGGTCACAGCTTGATCAAATTTTCTTTTAGATCTTGAATTGTAACAGGAAAATACAGTTTGAAACTGGCTTCTAAAAATTTACAATAGCCGTAGATCATTTCCCTGTTTGAAACACTGCTGCAAAAAACGAGTGAATTTTTGTGTATTTCCTTAGATTGACCTGGGTGTTCTTTTTGTCCTACTTTTGCTTTATTGAATGTTGTAAACAGTCAGAGATAGACTTTTCCTATCACTGGAAATAAAGTTCTTCAAAATAATTAAAAATAGGCATGCTTATTCATGTACAACCTATTTACAGCCTCTCTCTGGGAGACTTCTGGAAAATTATAAAGCTATTTTAAAACTGGAAAAGCTACCAAGGCAAAATAAAATAAATTAATTCTTTTGTTAAACTCAAATTTTCAACACAAATATGGTCACATTCGATGCAGTATGTCATATTTTTCGTTCTGAGAAGACGCCTGTTAAAATTCCAGATTTAAAAGAAAATTAGATTTGATGTTAGTAATGGACCTTTAAGTCCCATAACTCTTGCATGAATTTATGTAAAATAATGTCAAGACATTACATGATTTGGTTAAAGTTTGAAATGCAATATGCTATTTGTAAAAGTTTTTCAGACTTAATTAGGATCAACCAGGTCAATACATTTGGTCAGAGCATTATCTCTTGCATGGATTTTGGGAAAAAGATGAAACATTTTTTATGAAGTTTTAAATCCATTTTTGCTATTTCCAAAAATATAGCAGGAATAGGGTTAAAACTGTACTAGAATTGTCAGTAGTCAAACATGTGTGAGGGATGCAGTGAAAGCGGCTCTAAACAAGTGATTGCTTTAAAAAGGTGTTTTTACTTTAAAATGGGCTTTTTGAAATTTCAACATTGATATTGACAGCATAGCTTTTTATTCACCACTACAGATGCAAATAAAAGTTCTTAGGTTCAATTACTTTTCAGTTGTCAGCTTTTAGAAAAAAATCATGCGGGGCCATCAGACAGTCTGCCCACTTTGCACCAGCACAGTTTATCTAAAGTCTGAGGAGGGAATCGAACCCTCATACATGATTTTTTAATTGTCGACACCTTGTGAATGATTTTGTCACATATACTGTCAATTAAATATACTGAAATTTTCATGAATTTCATGGGTGAAGAAAACAAATTTGAGATCCCCAAAAATACCATTACATAGAGGATAAGTGTTGGTTTCGATGTAAGATCACATTATAATTTCACCGAGTGGGCACTGGTGAAATTATCACTTTTGGTGTTAACAAGTGAAATTATTGTGATATGGCATCGATACCAACAATTTTTCTGTTAATTTCTGCCTCAAACTCTACTTTTGTTTAGTTTACTTCAATAAAATGTCGAAAATCGTGGGAGACGTCACCAGAAAGCATCACAAGTATGACACCATTTAAACGACATCATTACTACTAAAATACATTTGTTCAAGCGGATAGGTTCAGAAAATAACAAGCTGCTGTATGACACACGATTTTAAGTAATTATTGTTACTGATAACAGTGATAATGAAAGGTGATTTTTATATCATCCCAAATAATGAAATATGTAAATATTCATAATTTGAATCAAGAACATTTTTGTATGTCACAGTACAGCAAGTTTATGATACACTGACACAGCAGAAGAGTTCACCTTTGAGTGTGTAAAGATATAGAATATGTTTAACGATTAAGATCTTTCTTGACACAATGAGTTACCCTTGTATCTAATTCAGTCCAACCTGCCCTTGCAAGCATCCGAGTTAAGCGACATCCTGAACTATGTGACCACTTTAAATTCCTTCCTTGCGATTTCTAGCAATAATGTACCCTAGGTAAGCAGCCTCCTGTAAAACGCGACCAGCAACCATTAATTTCACTTCAACTTGTAAACTCAGTATTTGTTGATCAATAGTGAGAGAGAAAAACATTAACCTGTTATGGGACTTGGCTATTAAAATTAAAATAGAAACTTTTTTTTTTAGATTTTCTTGAAAGTATATACACTTGTATGTTTTTACATGTCAAAATACCTATTTTAATACATGTACTTAGTATAGTAGGAGCAGGTTCGACTGTAGTTGTAAACTCTTGTGTTACTTCTGTTACATCAGTGTCACACTATTCTGAATTAACTGTATTTGTTCATGTTACAAAAAGCCAGATAAGGCTGTTAAAAGCAGAATCAACCTAAATTAACTGAAAACAGCTTATGAGGAATAAAGTAGACCAAATCAATCAGGAAATATCAGATCTAACCTCTATAAGCAAGCGATGAAAGTCCTTGTGTACTTTTCTCTGTATTTCCAGCTTGTACCAATTTGAACTTATATCCAGTCACCATGCTCAGAGGAATATTTTAACCTTCATAGGTCACACCCAACTGAAATGCACAATTGAACATTCTTTAACATGCAAAACAAACATTCTAAAGCATAAACATGACCTTTCACTGTGTAAGAAATGCCATTATTTCATTCTTCAGCACGACTTACACAGAAGTTAATTTCAAAATTGCAACACACAAAATATTTCGTGGACTATATTGCAAAGGCCTTTACAAATAAGATAAATTTGAAACCTGTCATCCAAAATAAAGTTTATGACAACAAGAGGGCCAAGATGGCCTTATATCGCTGACCTGAGAACTACCTATGATCCAATGTGACGGAAATTCAACTTTAAACAAGAGCCATGTTCGACATGGCCATCCCCCTACCAAGTGCTCTTTCTATGACCAAGAAATTTGAGGAGAGAGGAATGGATATGGTATTGTTTCCAATTTTTATAAAATATTAATATTTGGCAGGGTATAATAGAAAAGGTAGAGATATGGTTCTTGGGCATGTACTTCCCATCATTGTGCTCTATCACTGTATCAAGTTTCAAGTAATTCCCTTCAGGACAAGAAAAATCAAGAAAATGTAACTAAGGAGAGTAATTCAAACATTAGGCAAGATAGAGTTATGGTTCTTGGGCACTGCACTTCACCTCATTGTACTCTATCACTGTATTAAGTTTCAAGTAATTCCATTCAGTACTTTTGGAGTTATGCTCCAGACAAGGAAAATCAAGAAAATGAAACAAAGGAGAGTAATTCAAACATTAGGCAAATAGTTATGGTTCTTGGGCACTGTACGTTCCATCATTGTGCTCTATCACTTTATTAAGTTACAAGTAATTCCCTTCAGTACTTTTGGAGTTATGCTCAGGACAAGAAAAATCAAGAAAATGTAACAAAGGGGAGTAATTCAAACATTAGGCAAGATAGAGTTATGGTTCTTGGGCACTGCACTTTCCATCATTGTGCTCTATCACTTTATTAAGATACAAGTAATTCCCTTCGGTACTTTTGGAGTTATGCTCTGGACAAGAAAAATCAAGAGTTATGGTTCTTGGGCACTGCACTACCTCTCAATGTCATCTGCCTGTGTGTAAAGTATCAAGTAATTTCCTTCAGTACTTTTGAAGTTATGCTCCGGACAAGTGTGATGGACAGATGGAGCCCGTTACTCTATCCCCTCGGGGGAACTATGTATCATAAACACAAACATTATATTTGACCTTAACAAATCAAACAGTATTACCAATTTATGATTAATGATCGGCCATAAAATGTGACTTCTAGAGTATCAACATGGTTTTCCTTAGAATTGACCTTGTGACCTAGTTTTTAATCACAGGTGATCAACATGCAATCTTAACAGAGAAATGATCAAGACAAACACATTTTATGATTGGATATTAAATGGGGTGTATAAACTGTTCACAAGGTTGAATTCCATTTGTTCAACAGACATAGTTTTTGACCTCAAGTAACCCAGTTTCAAATTTTACTTAGAAATCATTTGGACAAACGTTCTGACAAATTTACATGAAGATTGGATATTAAATGTGTGTTAAAAACAAATTCATATAATTTGACATGGTGACCTAGTTTTTTTTACTCAACTTGACCAAGATTCCAACCTGACCTTGAAACTATTGAGACCAGAAATCTGACCAATTTTCATGATAATTGGATAGTACATTGGCCTTTAGAGTGTTAACAAGGTTTCTCTTCGATTTGGCCATGTGACTAAGTTTTTAACCCCAGGTGACCCAGATTCAAACTTGACCTAAAAAACATTGAAAAAAACGTTCTGACCAATTTACATGCTGACTGGGTTGTAAACGTTATCTGGCATACAAAAGGTTTTTCTATGATTTGACCTTGTGATCTAGTTTTTAACCAAAGATAATGCATATTATATCTCTACCTCGATTTTATAAAGACAGCCATTCTGACCAAATTTCAAGACGTTTCAGTGAAAAATGCAGACTCCATTGCATACACAAGGTTTTTGTATAATTTGACTGGGTAACTTAGTTTTTGACCTGAGATGACCCATAATAAAACTTTTCCTAAATTTCATGAAGATCCAGACAGACAACAGACAGACAGATAACTTTGTGCTCAGGTGATCTAATAAAAAGCAAGTGGTATTCCACAAAATTATAAACATGGCATTCTTCACACCAATATTCTGCCAAATGAATAGCTTGATATGAGTCGGGATGCATGTGGTGTGCATCCACTTAAATCATACGGATTTTGCCATGATTTTCGAGTTCATATGGCTTTCTACCACTTAATATGAAATGAATCACAAGGTATTCTGCAACACAATACATTCTGAAATCTGCCACATGAATATCATGGCAATCTGCTACACAATACTAATGGCATTATGCCATATGAATCACATGACATTCTCTGACAAGAAACATACGGCACTGACAACAAACACCTAGAACTACAAAGCTAAATGAAAATCCAACAGGGGATACGATTTTATCACATCTTAGGCCCCATGGACCTTGTCCTTTTACCATATCACCCCAAATTACAATAATGCACAACTAGACGCCAACTAAATTTGATAAAAATGCAAAAGGGGTTTTGGAGATGAAGAGCAGACAATTTTTCATTTTAGGCCTCTGTGACCTTGAACCATATGACTCCAAATTACAGTATGCACAACAAAACTTCAAACTGATGCTTCCCACCAAGTTTGATGAAAATGCAACAAGGGTTTATGGAGATGACTTCTGAAGAAACAAATACTCTTACGGAATGCTCACTTCTGTCCTGCATGACCATAGCTAGTCGGCTGTTTCAGACATCGATGCCTGTGAAAGTAATGCAAGTTGTGTGCAGAGGATTCAACAGTCAAAAGTCCAAAACAGGCCCAAAATGCATAGATTTTGCTCAAACTTATCGAAGTTAAGGTGTTTAGCATATAAGATATACATTGGCTTGAAACTTTGGGTCAAATGTTGTAAGCATAATATTATACTAACAATTTACCTGAATTTGTCTGAAACAGCCGACTAGCTACGGTCATGCAGGATGGAAGCGAGCATTCCATAACAGTATTCTTTTCATCAGAAGTTGCGAATAACCTTGTAAAAGATACAAATCTGTTATACTAGGGTTTTGTTGACTAAATCAGCCAGTTTTCGTCAGAACCTTGTCGTTATGTTAGTCGGAGTAGTAACGTTAAATTGGAACCAATACAAAGCCATGTGGCCCCAGTGAATCTTTTTTACAACATACACGTTAATTAGAAAAGAATTGGCACTGGACATTAACTGATCACAAGAGCTCACCCTACAATTGTTTTTTGGTTTAATAAAACAGGACATTGCATGGCAATACATAACAAGAGCCATGTTACACATGGTTAATCCCCCCACTGGGAAGAAGTTACCAGAAGGTTGTACTTTCGTACATTTTACTTGGTGAAAGGAAATCCTTAAAAAGCTGTATAGTTATGGTCATGCTGAGTACAGTTTTCAAGTAAGTGGAAAAAGAATAAGGCAA
>JAUMHA010425348.1:0-10154 GCA_032359765.1 Saxidomus gigantea | reverse complement strand
AACTTGCTCCGCAAACTACATGAAAATTATGCAATAGAAATATTTAAGTTGAAGGAGGCATAACTCTGTAACACCTTGATGGATATGCACAAAATTTGCATCTTGCATATCTAGTATTCATGGTGACTGTTTGTGGCAAATTTCAATGCTAAAGGAGTTGGATCAACATTCTATCTATGCTATAGGAAATTCATGCAATGGAAATGTTTAAGTTCAAAGGGGCATAACTCTGCAGCACATTGATGGATACAGGTAAAAATTGTCTCTTGCACATCAACTCATATTGATTATGTGTACAAATATTCATTGCAAAAGTTAACCCAAGATGAAATGCAAACAGCTCAAAGGTAAGTAGAAAAGTCTTTTGAGTTTTGGCAAAATAAAGAAGCCTCATCTATCAATCACATGACTGCATCAAGTGAAAACAGGCTCAGTGCAGACCAAGATCTAATCTTATAAAATGTACCGGTATAACACCTAGAATGGTGTTTTAGTATTTAAAAACTCGTGATTTTAACATATACATGTAATTGAAGCTGTATATGTAAGACTGTATTAAACAGTTGAAATCTACATACAGCACACAATATTGTAATATCAAAAAATGTATAGAAATTACTTGTATTCAGCAGCTGCCATTAATAAGTTGTCATTATATTCAAAACCAGAATCAAGCTTATAATAAACATGCTGTAACAATACTTTACCTCATAAAGTGAATTATTCTGACACTGAAGGCCCTATTTTCACAAGGTGCAAAACATAAATTGACACACTTATTCTAAAGTCATTTTTAACAATAAAAAGTCTCTTTTTGAAAGAGTAGTAACTACATATAAGATAACTAAGGAAAACCAAACAATTACATACACCGGTTTGATCATTCTAAAGCTGTTACGGCTGCAGGTATAAACAAGATCTATTGAAGTAAGTGACAAATGAGCTCAGAAGTGGAGCTCCAACATGTGACCTTGAGCTTTCAGCTGAGGGTCACCAGGTTTATCAGGAGACATTTCTATACACAATAACAAAGTCATGGTTGAGACAAAATCTAAACAGTCTAAACAGACAGACAGACAAACAAGAAGACATTGACAATTACTATTATATGCCTAATTTCTGAAGTATGAACATCTATATTGGAAGATAAACTTCTACTTTTCAGACTTATCTGAACAAGAGAGTACTTTGCCTGCAATAGGAATGCACAATTTTTCATAAATTATTTTATACATTTATCACAGTTATGGCAATTTATTCTACAGTAGTCTTTAACTCACACTTTTATTTACAATGAAAACAGTATCTATCCACAATAAAAGAAAAATGCAAATCGTCAATAACACCGGAATGTCAATGTGTATGTCATATTAGGGGCTATGCTAGAAACTAATTGTAAACTGCAAGCAAGCAACACCTAATCAATATCCATAGGCCACATCGAATGAATATTAATAATTGTACCTTGTAATAATTTATGTAACTGTAAAAAGCCTGTTTAAATTGCACAACCAATAACTTCCATTCTAACACAGCTTCATTTAAGTGTTGTATATTCTACAATAAACAATGAGAGACTATTTATGTCTCAAATTGTGCCATATAGCATCTTTTTAATACATAATGCCCTTAATTAAACCAGTTTGTTGAGCTTATATGGTATAAACTGCACAAAGTCTGTTCAACATCTTTCAATATTTGCACCTCTGATGCAGAATTCTTTCATTTCATTCAAGTTTAAAACCAGATACAAATTTACATAATAACAATTAAAACTGATTATTTTTCTGGAATTCAAATGCAAATGTTAGCTTTATATAAATACACATCACTTTGTATCAACTTTCTGTACATGTTTGACAAACCAAAGATTAATATTGCACGATAAATAATTGAGCACCACACTCTGAAAAAACATCCGCATGACCATTACAGTTGTGTACATGCACATCAACAAGGTTATCATGTTGTAGAATGATCCTATATATTAAAGCTGTTGTTATGCCACTTTGAATCTGTGTGGCCAACAAGTGAATACAGTCAAACATGTGTTTATGACCACCTCTGAATATAGACAACTCCATGAAACAAAGTCAAACAGGAAGAAAACAAAGCACTGTAAGAAAAAAACAGTTGTTCGTAAGAGTAAACACAGTGAATTAAGTATTGTTAACAACTAAAAAAAGCTTTTAAGTATTCTGTGGGTGGTATTTCTTCACATGTTTGACTGTAGTTGGGATCAAGGTTAGACTGTAAAGATAAACAATTACATGTACATGTATACTAGAAACATAAATTAATGTAGAAAAAATGTAATTTACACACTCACAGTGTTCACTTATGTAAATGTACATTGATCACAGGTATGCAGTATTTTCATCGTATATAAGGTATGAGGAGACTATATTATATCCAAACAATCATTCTTATAAAACTATACGGTGAGCTATATTATAGATATAAATATTATGAGTATTTTAGCACATTGTATTACATAAAGACATCTAGAGATAGCTGAACTTGTGCGAGTGTTTTTATAGCATGGTATTAAATTGTGGTTTATAATTCATTTTAAGTAATTACAGTGTTGCAGAAAACTCTAAACTTGCATAATATAATCATATTATGGCTAATTTTGAAATTAGGAAGTAAGTCTGCCAACTCTGTATTATGAAGAACATACAAAAGGGTTCTCTTGGTCAATATTAACCATGTTATAATGTGTGTACAGCTACATCAGAAACATAGAAAAGGTAGTCTATGTCTCTGGCTATGTGTAGTTTTGTTTTCAAGGCAATTATCTTTCGAGTTCATCACCTTGCTGTTTTTCAATATTCAAATGATACAGACTTAGAATATTCACACAAAGTCAAACATTCTCTGTATCTATAATCTACCATAAGATGTTCGTTTACTTAATCGTTATTTATGCATACAACAATGCTATTAATGCAGGCAACAATCAAACCTATGAATGTCTTTTTTGGAATACATATCTACAGCTTTTTTTAAGAGAAAAAAAGGACTAAAAGTACATGTCATTTCTTACTTTCAATTTCCTATTGAAAGTTGACTGCAATCTTTTTAATTTTCTAACACAAGTTCAGCCACTTCTAAAGTGTCAGCCATTCTTTCTCTTATTTATCCTTTCTTTGTCCATTTTCTAGGATAAAATGAATGTTTATACAACTGCCTGTTCATCCCATCGACAAAGATCATGGTCATATTCTGTGATGTCGCTTCAATGTACGAAAATCCCCCTAACTCTGTAATGTCTGCCCAGTGGAACTTGAGGGAATCTTTAGGGATGTCATCTTCATGTTCCTTGCTGGTATCGACAAAATTGGCAGCTCCAGTTACAAAGTACTCCACAGTGTGGCCATTTTCTGCACTGGTGATATGCTGTAATTATAAAATGTACTCATAAACCATTTAGAATAATAAAGATCTTAGAATGTGTATACGTACACTATAAAAACATTTTGACCTATGACCTATAATTGATATATAAATATAAAAGTGCAGTCACAACTCAATGCTCAATGCATAAAATCTAACAATATCACTAAATCTTTGAATGACTGGTTTTACATTATGGACTGGTTTATAACTGTCATATTGCAAGTAAACTTATTTTATGCTGGTTTTTTTTGTGAATTTGTTCTGTGGTTCATGCATGTCTGATGTTATCAACTTTTTGCACATGGCAGCAATGTAGCTCTTATTTATTTCAGTATTTTGGCTGTACTGTGGCATTTCTCTGCTTCTTTTCTTCATAACAAGATGATTGATTTTGTTGTACTTGTTTTCTGTATGTCAGGAAGGTGGCAGGGCTTTGATTGATGATATCTTGGAATGGCTTTTGTTAATACTTTGTAACAATATCATTACAAGACAGCAAAGAAAGCCCAGTTGCTGGCATGAAGTAACAACTAATATCAATCTTAATCTAAGCTGACTGTTTGAAGTTTCATCTGCTTAACATTCCCCCCAATTTTTGTTAGCTGCTGTTAATCTACATTTGAAGAAATAAAGGCCAAATTTTGAGCAGATATCTTTGTTGTTACTGTCACCTTGACATTTTATCTAGTGACTTCAAAATAACATATCTCATCCAGTAACTATATCAAGATTCAAATGTATTCCTCAGGTTGTAGACCTATAAAATGCTGGGATCTCATGTATCTGACCATTGTACGCATCAACTGCTGATAAAGCAAATAATTTCTATTTCAAATCAGTAATGTACATTTGTATATAAATGATTCAAATGCTCTACTTTATGGTAGACACGTTTAACACCAAAACCTGATATGCAGTGTACAATTACTGTATGTTTGACAAACTAGACCAAGGGACACAACTGTTACATGCATATCTTACAGCAGCACTGACAGAAATTAAGTTAAATATGTGGAAACAGATCAGCACCTTACCTGTAAGTTATGGTCATGTCCATTGAAATAGGCTGAAACATTGTACTTATACAACATAGGTTTAAGTCTGTCCAATAGGCATTGTGTGGGCCCATGTTCAGCTATTGAGTAAACAGGAAAATGTCCAGCAACAAGAAGATAGTCAGCTCTGAAATAGAAGACATACTCTCTGCTTAAATATCATAAGGCATTTTAATATCAGTCTGATCAAAAGTCAGTTTCATTTTTTTTCCATAACAATGTTTTGAACAAAAAATACATTGCAGTGGTCAGAGACTAGGTATTTATCATTCTGATCAAAGGTCAGTATCAAATCTTTTTCCAAAGTAATATTTGAAACAAAAAATACATTGTACACTGCTCAATTTTTTTTACTTTACAGTCTAACCTCCATGAATGGTCACTCTTTACACCAGCAACCTTCTCACAGGAATAATGATATCAGTTATCCAATATGCCATTTTCTTTACAAATGAATCTCTCTACAACAGTCACTGCTTCATAACAGTCAATTGTATGCTCTCCAAAGGGTGGCTGTTAGAAAAAGGTTGCAATGTATGTCCAGTTATATCAGTACGTCAAGCATGTCAAAGAATGAGTCTCAGATACTTTAATGAATTTGAAAGAATTACTTGGAAGCCTGCAGCTGAAGCTCAATCCAGGTCCACTGGTCCATAGACATTTTGACATTTGCGGGACCACGTGGTTGATCCCCTACCCAGTCATGTTTGGTGTTCCCACACAGCAGTATAGTGTCAATCATTATAATGTCTACAGTCTTGCCTCCTGGGATATCAAACTGTAGTGCATAGTAATAATTTGGGAAGTTCCTGAAATTGCAAAAAAACACACATTATTTTAACTTTCATACAACTATCAATACCAATTGAGGAGCCTGTTCTTTAATATATGCATGCTTGACAAAACCAAAGGAAAAGAAGAAATTCAAAATGATAATGATAATGATAAACACTCTGGACTACCAATTAGACAGATGTCCCCATTTCGAATCCTGGCCAGGGCACTTGAGATTTAAAAAATGCTTTTTAAAGTAAAAATAAACAGGTTAGAAATCAGAGGTAGTCTTGCTTGCATTAGTGCTATACACATCAAAGAATGAAGGGGTCTGGCATAAAGAGCTAGGGTCTGGTACCCTGTTTCCCTTGTATCTGAATTCTATCTCTTCAACCTGCGCCAGGGGTTGGCACCTGAGGAGAAGTCCAAGGGTCAGTCCAGAGTATAAACAATCTAGATCACTCACTGATGAGAAAGTGAATATAAAATCTGACTCGGATGTATAGAACAAAGTGTAAACAAAAAACTGTTTTTCCTCTCTAATTCAGTGATACTGCCTCTGTCCTACAAAGCAGTGTTATTTGTTTGCTAGTCCATATTTTTGTGCTAATATATTTAAGCAAATCTGGAATCTTTTGTGTTACTGAAATGGTCACCATTTTCAAATATATAAAAAAAATTTTATATCCACTGTTTTAAATACCTTTTGATATAAATGTTCATTGTTTTGAACAGCTATACCCCTCAGTTCTAACTCTGCATGTAGCACTGTATAAGATATCATGAAGTACCTGATCCACTGCACTTTATTCTAAAGCTGAAATATAATTTACTATTGTGTACAATATATATATATTGTACTATGAGACCTATGCACTATGGTACTTCTATAAACTACTCATATAACCAAACAGACCTTACCATCTTTTTGACTTTTTGGAGTAAGCAATCTGTGCTGAGACATTGCCATTGTGGTCATGGTTCCCAGCGACAAAATACCAGGGATTCTGCAGGGCATCATACTTGTAAACCTTCTCAAATGTGTTCTGAAAGTATAATAACAGTATTTTCAAGAGAAAGACTTCAGTTATCACTTTATTATGCCGTACTCTGAAAGCATGATTATAAAAATCTATTGAAGGCATACCAACAACGAAACCAGCAGATTGCAATGAAGCAAATTTAAAAGTTTGTAGCACTCTCAGAATCAGAGAGTACATTCTGTGCTGTCTCAGTTCATGATTAGCGCTGTTCTTAACATTTAATCAGAATTTTTTCAAAGACATATGAAACCAAATTTGAGATATTCAGATGGACAAGAGGTGAAGTGGCAAGTATGAAACCAGGTTTTCTTACTAAATTTACATGATCGAATGATCTAGCTTTCCTGAATCTGATGATTAAAACTGCATCTTGTTATCAAAAGGAAACACATTTATATCAACACACTGATAAAGGCTAGATCTGAAGATACTTAACCTAATAAGGAAGAGACTTCCAATAGTTCACTAATTGAGTACTTCAGATATCTATTTATATAATATTTATAAATTTAACAAACTCCCAATATCCCAAATTATACACAACACTGTTGACAAACTGATCACAAACCAGTATTTTTATAGCAATAAACTTGTCACCAGACATTAGGTTTCTCTTTTCAAATTTTAAACACAACTATGGCTGCACTTATTTGTCCTATAAAACACTATGTTTTATTTGTTTATACATGTACATAACTGGGAAGGAGAATCAAAATGTACTAGTGAAGTATAAATAGCTTATTAAACACATTTGACATGCATATAAATGAAAATGTAACCATTAATTATAAATTGCTTTTCATGTTTGAAAACAGAGGTGGAAAGAAACACCAAACATTTAATTCTGTCCCTGTTTTATAAGCTTAGGTACATGCACAGGTAAATGACTCATTACACCCCCATTCCTGTTTATACAACATAAAATTATATAGTATATACAGGTATGGGGGTGTAATGAGTCATGTACCTGTGGGTACATGTAACATAAGCCCCAAACTTATACTACAAAAAGTGTTGATTTTCTCTCCATGGGTCACATAAACCCTAAACTAGGATTATCAATTATGGGCCTTAGGGCACATTTGCCTATTTATAAATGAACTTTTGTTCAAATACTTTTAGTTATAAACTTATTGTTTCCTAAGAATTTCTATATATTGTATACATGTTTTGTACAAAAGCATGCAAAAACAGGAAACACTTTCATATCAGGATACAAAGTTTTACTATCTCGGTCAACTTGTATCAACAACTTTCATGTGACATGTTTATAAGTTCACACACTTGAACTGCTATCAAAATAATTTTATCAACACTTCACAATCAGTGACAAAGTATCAGAAAATTCAGATATACATGTACCTATGTCACATTCAACACTTAATACAAATAAACAACATCTGTATCTTTTTGCAGATCAGTTGGACCGTATACTGTAACTTTCTTTCATAATTCATTTGATGAACAAAACTGCTTGCTTTAATGCGCAAAATCTCTGACTGGCCATTCAGGTCTTCAAGCCTTTTAGTCCATATTCCAATGCAAAAGATCTAACACCATTGACCCATCTTAGCCCTTGCCCAATATCTCAAAGCCTTTCATTATCCTAACCCTGACACAATAGCTGAGATAATTTCCTGATGTTAAACAAGTATAATTTATAAGCAAGACTTCAGGCTATCTGGTTTGGAATACTGATAGGACATCACAGTTTATCAAAATTATGCGCTCCCATTACTTGTTTCTAGGCTATAAGTCTAAAATGTTGTATTGCGATGTTCTTCTTTTCAAAACAGCCTTAGACTGTTGTTTAAGAATTAAATCCAATTGTGTAAAACACTTGCAAAATGTTTCCATTTGGGCAAAACCATACCAATATGAAACTCTGTAACAAAAACATTGAGCAACATTTTAAAGAATGTACCTGGAATCTGTCATCATCCACATCTTTAACTCCATCAAAATAAAAGTTATCCCCAAGTGCCAAATTAAAACTGGTCTTGTATGTATCTGTTACACTTGCCATCTGTTTGGCAACTGCAACCTCTACTGGTGTATCATATGGGTAAACTGGCAAGCCACCCCAGTCTCCCAGCACCAGAAACCGTAAACTGTCCACTCCATGACAGCCTGTAAAAAAAAACTTTTATAACTGTTCTGATACCATTTAGTTGCAATCAACTAAAAAAGAACAACATAAGCCCACCTGCTGTTGTATCTATTCTTTGAAACGGTTCTAAATGTACAAAGTTTGTCTGATTCTGCAAAATATTTAAGATTTGAACTTACAAATGTAATGTGCAGGTTTTTACCCAAATGATACATTTCACTCATGTACAGTGTATTTATTGTGCACAGTTACTAAGCCTTAGGTAACTGAACTATCAGACAATTTCTGTGTGTTTAGAACTATTTTAAATAACAGTTACCAATGCAGTTACAATTTTTGTGTTATCTACTTGGATGCAAAAAGATATATCATATAAGTTATAAAAAGTATTAATAAACTGTTTACTAACAGTGTCTGCCAGTTAATAATATGTCTTAATTCTGGATTAATTAAGAAATACTATCCGTTTTAGTGGCGTTCATCATCTAATGTGGAGTAACGTTCTGATGGGCAGTAATTTTTACAAGAGTGGTTTATAACCCGTGAATCTTATGTAATCTAATAAATCCTGTTATGATTAAGCAGCTGAACAATAAAGAGTTGTTTATTAGACAATGAACATGCAATGCTAGAAGGATATTATTTCGATTCTAACAAGACTATGAGGATCTTACATGGCCTGCTGTGGAGGACTGGGTTGTTCAGACCAGAGGGAAAGCGGGGGGATAGGAGGAACCGAGCGAAGCCAGTACTTTCCCCGGGGGGTATGCAAGAATAATGAATTTTTTTTATTTTTTTTACAGACAGATAGACTTTAAAACAACTTACCTAAGTAATGATTTAAGTATTTAGCTCATCTGAACAAAAAGTGCTCAAGGTTAGCTACTGTGACTACTGGATGTCTGTCATATGGCCAAACTTTCACTTGTGTTTGCAACAGAGCCTGCTTTCTTCATTGGATCTTCATGAAACTTGGCCAGATTGACTGATGAAATTTAGATCGATGTTGAATATTGGTTACCTGGGATTAAATAAAGTCACCATGTCAAATCATAGAAAAATCTTGTGTATGCAATAGAAGTTGCATTTTAGGTCCAGTTTGAATATGGGTCATCTAAGGTCAAAAGCAAGGTCATATCAAAGAAAATCCTGTTAACACTTGCTATCCAATCATCATGTAAATTGGTCAGATTAACAGTCTCAATGATTTCTAAGTCAAATCTGGGTCAAGTTGGGTTAAAAACTAGGTCACAGTCAAATCAAAGGAAAGGCTTGTGAACACTCGAGAGGCCACATTTTATATTGATTTATCACAAAAATTGGTCAGAATGTTTGTCCCAATGATTTCTGGGTCAAATTCAAACTACGTCATTAGAACAAATCAAGGTAAGACCATGTGAACAGTCTTGAAGCTACATGTAATACCCAATCGTCATATAATATGGTCAGTGTGTTTGTCTTGATCATTTCTGAGTCGAGATTAAATGTGCATCACTTGGGATTAAAAACTAGGACACCAGGTCAGTTCCAAGGAAAACCTTGTTAATACTCTAGAAATCATATTTAATAGCCAATCATCATGTAAATTGGTCAGAATGTGTGTCTTGCCAAGGTGACACAGAATGTTTGTGTTTATGATTATGATAATTATATGAGACACAACAGAATTTGGTTTGCCTTTTTAGCTCACCTGGTTTTTCTGATCGATGATTGTCCGTCGTCCGTCAACATTTTGATTCAAATGACATCTCCTCTGAAACCTCTAGGCCA
>JAUMHA010425326.1:0-10154 GCA_032359765.1 Saxidomus gigantea | reverse complement strand
ACTTTGCCATTTCTTAAGATTTCTTCATCAAACTTTCAAATTGTATTGCTTATGACATAAGCGTCATGATGCCGCCACATTTTGTTGGTCAAATTATTGGTTATTCTAACAAAGCGTAAGAGAGCGACACAAGTGTTCTACTGAACACTCATCTAGTTGTGGAAATCGACTGTATAACCTCTATCTATCTGCATTTAAGCTAAGTGCCCCTTCTTTCTTATCGCATTTTCCCCGCTAAATTGTAGGTTACTCTTGTTAATTTTTTTAGTTTTTCTAATGTTCTCTTTTCTGTTTTTCTAATGATTTCATCTGGGTTTTTTTCGTTTGTTTATTATGTCTTTCCATGGTTTCACTTTGTATTCTAGCATCACATCAGGGTCCGTATATTGTAATATACGGACCCTGATCACATGTAGCTGTTTTAACATTTCTCTTTAATATATTTTCAGCTATAGTATATTATAGTATTCGTTTGATATGAATATTCTATCAATCCTGGCAAAGCCTTGCTACTGTACTTCACAATATTGATAACTATCACTATTTGTATCCCTGAGTGAAATCAGAATTCTTCACTTTCCAAAACACATAATCAAACTGCTGCGAGTGTTTTACTTCCACGCTTTAAAACAACACTGTACATGTATTGCGCTTAAAAAGCAATGCATCAACTATACTTGTTTTGTTTTTTCGATTTAAAGGAAATTGCTCTATCTATTCCCTTTCAATATGGTCGCTTTACACAATTATGTTCCCTCTTCACCTCTTAAACCCCTTGTTGGATTTTCATCAAACTCTCAAGGAAGCATCAGTTTAAAGTCTAGCTGTGTATATTTCAATTTTGGGTCATATCTGCTTTAGTCGAAGGTCAATGTCACAGGGCCTGAAACTTTAAAATCTATTCCGCTTTTAGTCTCCAAAACTCATAAATCTTTCAGGGAAGCATAATACTTACTCTAGTAGTGCATATTATAATTTGGTGTCATATAGTCAAAGGGTAAGCTTTTTAAGGTCACAGTGAAATTCTGTCCGCTCTTCATATCCAAATTCCTTTGTTGGATTTTCATCAAACTTTCGGGGAAGCATCAGAATGAATTCTAGTTGTGCATAATACAACCACATGTTATATAGTCAAAGGTCAACGTCAACTTGAAAATACTGCCTGCTCTTTATCTCCAAAACCCCCGTTTGATATTCGTCAAACTTTTAGATAATACTCAACTCTTACCTTATAGCTCTTTCATTAATCTACATCTTTCAATATTATTAATCTTGTAACTGTGCTCCATATTATATGTTATTTGTTGGCTTGTATATCTCCATATACCACTTAAAAAAACAAATATCATGATTTGACAAATCTTGGTAAAGGTCCGCTAGGCAATGCTACGCACTTCGTGACATTACAAGGTTATTGCACTTGACTGAACAAAACCTCAAAAATGACGGGGTATGCCAAGTGAATATTACCGGCTTGCCCGTCAATATCAATTACTATTTACGGATCATTGTTCAATCAAATAGCTGGACATTTCCTGGAGGGTATAATAAGGACTTATATTGAATTTTTAAAACCCTTCTTCTGCAAAACCACAAGGCCTAGCTAGAGCTTAGATATTTAGTATGTATCATTGTCCAGTGAAGCTTTACTAAGTTTGTTCAAATCATGCCCCTGGAGCCAAATTTTACAACGCCCTAGGGGTCCCTCGTCTGGTTTTGAAGATATAGGAAATCGCAAGCCTCCGGTGACTTCCTGTTGCAGCCAGTGACTTACCTAGAAACCACTGACTTCTTTGGCAACCACTGACTTCCTTAGTAACGATACACTTAGACTATTGACCAGCGAGTTCATTAGCAACATCTTTCTTCTCTAGCAGCCGGTGACTTCCTTAACAACATATGGTCTCCTTAGCAACCACTGACTTCCCCTAGCAACCAGTGACTTCATAAGCAGCCAGTCACATTTCCTAGGAACAAAAAATAAAGTCTTCCTTATCAACCACTGACTTCCCTAGCAACAACTTAGTCCCCTACTGACCAATGACTTCCCCTAACAACCAGTGACTTCCTTAGCAACCTTAAGCTTCCCTTGCTACCAGTGATTTCCGTAGCAACCATTGACGTCAGCAAGTAGCAACAAATGTTGACTTCTTTGGCAATCACTGACTTCACTTAGTGACTAGTAATTTGCTTAGCAATCACTGACTACCTTTGGCAGCTGGTGGCTTTACGCGACCATTGACTTCTTAAGCAACCAGTCACTTTCCCTAGGAGCAAGTGTCTTCCTTAGTTAACACTGACGTTCTAAGCAACAACTTCATCCCCTTGTAACCAGTGAGTTACCGTAGCAATCAGTGAATTCCTTAGCAACTTTTAGGATCGCCTTGCTACCAGTGATTCCCTAGCAACCATTGACGTCCATAGCAACAAGCAACAACTGTTCACTTCTTTGGCAATCACTGACTTCCCTTAGTGACTAGTAATGTGCTTAGCAACCAATGACTGTTCCTAGCAGCTGGTGTTATTTAGCGACCATTGACTTCTTTGGCAACCAGTCACATTTACTGACTCCTTTTAGCAAACAAACGATTGCATTAGGTAAATGCACTGGTATTCAAATGAGCGATTTAGGGCCATCCTGGCCCTCTTGCTTTTCCAATAAGTAGGATAGTAAACAAACTGATTTCCGCGTATCGCTAAAACTCCCTTGAAATGTTGCTTGTTCCTATAACCTATACACGTAAGCATGTCTGCATATGCATATTTTGTGAATGTGTTTATCTGCATGTGTTCATGTTTGTAGTTTATGGAAGACCACAATATACAGTTTTATTTTAAGGCATAGTTGTGCTAATTTCTTAAAATAAAGAGTTTATTCATATAATAATGATGATAATGATAATAACAATTATTATAATAATTATAATAGTTTAATGCGGGGTGCGAAAAGATGCATGGAGACTTATTCACTAGAATGTGCTTCGTTACTTAAAGGGTCAAAAGCTGTATAAGCAGGGTGGAAATTTTATTAACCGTAACGTTTGTTTTATTATTATGCGTTTGATTACAGCTATACAGCTTATTCTCGTTAGTCAAGTTGAACAAAATTATATGCTTGTTTACATTTGGGATTACTCTAACAGAATTTAGTTTGTACATTAAGAGATGAGAAGATGAGTTCGGCTTACACTTTTAACCGCACTCACGTGTCGAGGACCTCCTTGAAACATCTTCCCAACAAGCGAACGCATTACAACCGAGCTCAAGCCACTTTGGCGGTTAAAGATAGGATGCACCTCTCAGTTCATTATGAATCACAGTAAAACATGTTACATGACGACTTTAACATACATGTAACATATAAATAGGAATTCCTTTTTATAACAACAACATCAACTTCGAAAATACATTAAAACATGGTAACCTACACGACACTTAATCAATGTTACCAATTTAAGATGTAAAACAATCATGAGAAAATGAGTTAATACTTAAGTTTTGAAAATGGGACGTGTCTAATAGTGTGTCTAATATTGCATATATCTGCATAGTAACTAAATATTGATTTCTTGTAACTATTCTAATTTTTAAGTGTCTCCATTTGGATCAAGGTTTTCATCTGATGACTTTTCCCTGTCTTCTTCTATGTTAACTGTACTAGCGCACTCAGAGTTTGTCATTTTAACAATTTTGTCTTGTAGATTTCTATCTTTAGTTTCTGGCAAGGAAAGAGTACCTAAGACACACAGGATAGCGACAGCACCGCATACATAGTATAGAAGACCGGAGAAGTAGGACTCCTGAAAAAGCAACATTCCACCATTATCTGTTAATAGGGTGGCATATTCATGATGTTAAACAGTGATTAATATATAGTAGCATCTAGCCAATTTCTTAAGAAGTATAGAAATTAGATAATTGTGAATAACAACCAGTATATATATGATACCTTCATTTTCGTAATTGATTCGTGTTCTTATGTGCAACAGACCAATAACAAGTCAATTTATTGTCAGTTTATAAAAAAAACAGGCTTTATGAAAGAAGAGAATCCATTAATTACATCTTAACCAGTTGTCATATATTGCTACTTTCTTTGTGTCGTTATCAGCGTAAAACGTAGCGACAGAAATTTCGTCGGAAGAGTCCTTCATTACTTAATCTTCCGAGTGTGTAACGTGAGTCGAGATATTACCCATTAAAAATAATCAATATTTTTCAGGTTCGCGCCAGATTAGTTTGAGTACCCCTTTACAGTAAAGAACATTCAAAGCTGACGTTGATGCAGAAAGGAATGTTTTCGGGTAGAAAATACTGCAGGTGACAAGATATTTTAATCCATCGAAATGTTGAGAAACAAGAGGGCCAAGATGGCCCTCCCTATATCGCTCACCTGTTTATCAATTGCCAATAATACAAGGGGTCATGACTTTAACATAATTCATAGAGGTCCACTGTATAAGCCTATGCGAAATCAAGTGATCCCCCTTCCGGGAAGGATTAGTTTTCAACCGGGGGTGCATGATTTGAACAATCTTGGTAAAAGTCCACAAGGCAATACCACTTGCTAAATAGCTAAGTTCTAGGCCTTGTGGTTTCAGAGAAGAAGAATATTAAAGCTTTTCCTATGTAAAATCAAGTGACCCCCCGTGCTGGGTCAATTTGACCCAGGGTCATGATTTGAAGAAATATGGTAGAGGTCCACTAGGCAATGCTACATGGCAAATATCTTAGCTCTAGGCCCTGTGGTTTCAGAGAATAAGTTTTTTTTAAGTTTTTCCAGACCTATATAAGCCTATGTAAAACGAAGTGACCCCCGGGCGGGTTCAATTTTGACCCCGGGCTCAATAGTTGAACAATCTAGGTAGAAGTCTACTTGACAATGCTACATGCCAAATATCTAAGCTCTAGGCCTTGTGGTTTCAGAGAAGAAGTTATTCCTATTTTTTGCCATAGCAACCAGAGTTATAGATCCTTGACCGGGTATACGGCCTTTTACAACCTGTTTTGATATACATTCGCGGTTATATCAGTCAAACAGATTATGCAAGGCCGTATATATCGTCAAGAAACCACTGATGTATAAGTATATGTAACAACATACTGAGTAAGAAACAAGGTTAACAGACATTCATTCAACACTAGCAAAAACGAGATAATCCATTCTTATTACAGAAAATATGTATACATTATAATTATATTTACGCATACCAGATAAACAAGTTGTGACCCAAGAATAGCTGCAAATCCAGCGACCGTACCAACCGTACCATAACCAAGATTTCTGGAACAAAACTCAAATTCGTGATATATAAAATCATTTACTTTTGAACTTAAACTTAATAAAGGAACTAATCTTCTGTGTGAAATGAAATATTGCTTATATACTGTATGTCTATTTGGCTTAAACACCGCCCAACTGCAGTGCTATAGTTTAAAAGAAATGACTTTTCAAGCAACTTGGAAACCCATATTACATGGAAATATAAAACTTTGCATTTATAGTATATAACAATATTGGTAACCCAGCAAAAAAAGTGTGCAACGAAAAGACATTAAATTTAGACTAGTGCATGATTTGTTATGTTAACATATTTCAAGTAAAGATATATTAACACCATTTTTCAAAAGATCATGTTAGATAACAATCATTGTTTACGTTAGTTTGTCACCCTGGCAGTGTTAATAAATCAATTGAGTATATCTAGATATTTGTTAGAGTTTTCACTCTTTAATTTATTTCTATAAAATAAGTGTACATGGATTGAGAACTCGAAAGTCTAGACAAGAAAACGGGGTTCTATAAAAATGCGAAGTTGATTGAAAACTTAAAAATCTAGACCAGAAAGCGTAGTTTCATTTATATGAAACTTATAAATCTGTCCATAGGACAAGTTGCCACCGCTAAGTTTTAATTAAAACAAAATCCTGCACTGCGACTTTGACCTTTTAGGTAGGATCATTTTCTTGTAAAAAACACGTCGTCTTGTTAAAATGTAAGAAGTACTAAACCTTCAGCACCTTGTTTCGATATGAGCTAAAAGATAATGAGCATAGGGAAATGCATAAAGTTCATATATGCGAAGTGACCTTGACCTTCAAGATAGGGACATGGTTCTTGCACACGACACATCGAGTATTTTATATAAATATACGTTCAAGGCAATATTGTTTAAATCCATCCAACTGCTTTATGAGATAATGATCTGAAACCACAAATTCCCTGAGATTTAAGTTAAAAGGGTGCCATAATATCTGTAAAAAATCGAGGAATGTTACATAATTGAACCCGACCTATATTTCATGATCACAAACCTCCATGTAAAAAGTTAATCTGAATCAAATTCACGCAACCTTTCAAATCGTATTGATCGGAAATTTAAGTCGAAAAGGGGCCATAATTCTTCTCATAATGCGTAGATTGTATCTTAAATTCAATTTCACTTATATTTTATGATCATAAACTAACTTGTAAAATCTAAATAAAATCTACGCAATCTTTCAAAAGTTATCGATCGGAATCCACTGGTTTGCTGAAATTAAATGATGCCCTTAGACCATTTTTCGAATGGGGGCCGGAAAGGGGGGGGAATAAAAGGCAAACTAACTGAAAACTCAGCATTCTGGACTAGAAAACGTAGTTTTGTTAAAAGCTGTATATTGAAAACTAAATTTTGGTCAAGAAACGTAGTTCTATATAAAAATAGAAGTTTTATGCGTACTCAATATTTGGCAAGAAAAATGGTCAGATTTCGTGAGCAATTACGTTTTACTTCAAGTAAACAACAACTTATGGCATTACAACATTATAGATCATGTTTTCTTAATGTTAATAGATAAATCAAGTTATCTTGTAGCTCATTGATATCTGTTTAAGTATTAAGAAGCAGACACATTAACCAATACTTACCTGATCACTGTTGGATATAACTCTACCGTCATTGTTTGTACAGACGACCACGCCACAGATATTCCTGCATTCGCTGTTATAGCAAGAATATTTGTGACAAGGTCTTTACGAGGGGCATCTGGAATTTAAATGATATTTAACTATTGTAAGGCGTGTCTGAAGTCTAAATACAATTATACAATTAGTTTTGATAAAAAAAGATAGTGTGTCATTAACTCTAATATCTTATTCTTCCGAAAGGGTTCCTTGACTTCATTGTTCGTGTTTTATTTATATTTGAAGGCACATATGATTTTATTACTTGTATATTTCGCAAATACATCAATGTAAACTGGAAATACTAAAAGTTATTACATCTTTTTTTCGGAGGATCATAAGTTCGTATATTGTGTTATATACATGTACAGAAGATAATCTATGGTAAACACGAAATGAAAACATAATATAAAAACATGTTTTAGAAGTACCAAGAGTTTGCAAGATGCCTACAGTAAACCCAGCGACAGCTATAACAACAAAACTCAGAACCGTCGTGTAACGACGACCAATTCTGTAAAATAAAGTTAAAATGGTAATAGTTAGTCAGAGCAAAAACCGTCGGATAAATATATATACCAAAAGCAGGCTCACTTAACATACATTTAAACAGTTTGTAAGTATTTCCTGTACGTTATAGTTTACTTTCAAGCTCGTTACATTATCATATATTTGTCCATATGTTACATAATCAATATGAATTTAGACGGCTGTAAAAGTTATGGCTATTAATACATAATGTATAGATAATTTATTCAAAATGAGCAAATTAGCCTCTCATTCACAGCGACTACACAACTATAACTAGTTAAATGAAGGTTAATACTGAGCAAAATTGATTGTTAACCAATAGGAAAATAGTATTGCATGGAATAAAATTTCACTGCAAAATGCAAAACTTTTACATAATCTCATAGTAGTATGCTTACTTACTAAACTCGGCTGTGATGTTAACTTACTAAATAATGCTAAAGTGGCACTCGATGTATTTACCTTATTATGATCGCATGTTTAATGAAGCAAGAAAGTAGTTAATCCTACCTATTTTGTAACCACAAAGCGATGCCTTTTGAAGGTATACCAAATAAACTAAATAAAAACATATTCAGGTACATATTTCCAGAGAGTCTTTGTATGCCAAAGTATAAACCGATTCCAATAATGCCCAGCGCAAACCTACAAAGTAGAGAAAAAATAACATTCAGGACTGCATCTCCAACATAAATGGAAAAAAGTTCAAGCGATTAAAGACTGACTGAAATTGCAGTTTTAGACTATTTCAATTTTTGCTGCGTAGTTATTATTAATACTTCTTTAATAATGTCACTATCGCTGTATTGAGCTCTCTTCCTATTCTACTACGCTGCTTCACGACAATTGAAAACCATAAAGTTTGACTAAAATAAAAGAGGAATGTTCATTTGGTGTTCTTGCATTTAATAATAATAAATTACATTTTATTCCCCATGTCGATATATATAAAATTTTGGTAGAGCTTATACTCCTCGTTTTAACCATCATAAGTTGTGTTTATCAGAATTGTGTCACAATACTGATGGCTAAACTGCGATGTTAGGAGCGACAGTCGCAGAATCAGATTATTGAAAACGGAGAGTAAATTATGCGCTTTGCATGACGACTGTTATCTTTCAACATGTACCAATGTGGAGTTCTTCTTATACCTTAATCAAATTCACTTTGTAAGGATACAAATTGTGATGTATAGAGTACGAAACAAAACGGGCTACGCATATTCTCCGTTCAACTCACTAAAGCTTTGGTTGATGCCCATTTTTGCAGTATTGTGAATAGATTAGCATCTACATCTGCTTGACACCATTTTCCGTGACTTGTTGTAACTTTTCCATGTTTGTATATATACATTATAAAATAGTAATTTCTATTAAGGCGAATGACTAGTATTACACAAAAACATATGGGCTAAAACAGTTCTACGTTTGTTTAATATTTTAAAATCAACAACATGATCTAAATCTAAGAAGTTACTGCCTACCTAACTTTACCTTTTACAAACAAACTTAGATGTTTTTCACTCACCAGTTGACCATCAATACAAGTGTTATTTTCACCAACTTCTTCGACTTGAACAGATGGAATAACGAGTATTTTTTACTTTTTTTATCAGACGCAGAATCGTGGCTTGATAAGGCGTCTTCTATATTGACGAGTTTACGCCTGTTGTATTTTGCCACGGAATTGATAATTTTTAAAGCTTGCTTGGGCTTATCATGTGCAATATACCACCGAAAACTCTCCGGTATGAAGCTAAAATAATAAATGTTCAGTAAAATGTTTAACGGTGTTTTTAATAACACGATGTTACGAAAACTTTAGAGAATTAAATGCTTATTTCAAGTAAACTAAGGCGTCAAAAAACAATGTCATGTAAAGTATGTTATTTTCCGAGTGATTGGCTTATATGCAAGATTTCAAAATAGAATTTAAATACATTTACTGTATTTAGAGATGGCACAATTACGATAATATTGCTTGTATCTTTTTGTTGAAAGAAACGGATATCTTAAGTTGAATATCCTTCATTAATAGTATTTCCCTTCATTCAGCTAAAAGTTTTTCATTTTATCTAGATAATTGTATCTCATAGAATAAAAATATATAATTTGATATACACAGTGTATGTGCACAAGTTAAAAGGATCTCTTTGAATTTACTGATATAGTAACATTAATTTATTGGTAGGATAATGATAGAACCATGTTCTATTCACTCTAAAACAATGTTGACATATGCCTTTCTTTAGTATTCAACATGTTTCTTCAAGAAAAAGAGTTGCCAGAAAGCGTTTCCTATTTTTTGCAATATCCATGAAAAAAAATACTGCGCCATGTTTCTAAAACGTACTTATCCATTTAAAAAGCAAAGTAAGGAATGTTTTTTTTGTACAAATAACGGTCATTTCTGTCTTGATAAAATGAAAGCTACTAGTAAATGTGATCCTGGGACTTTAAAAATCAATACAATGTACCCTGAAACTCTGGTCCAAAAAAGTATATCTTATTCTATTGAATTCTAAAAATGTCAAACCTAAGATTTTAAACCTCTAAGATTGTAGCGACATTGCTATAAAATATGTTCCTTTTAATTAAAGGATTACGTTCATTATTTTGGAACACCATTCTCTGAGAGAGTACCAGAACTGAATTATAGAACTGTTCAGTATTGATAT
>JAUMHA010425315.1:0-10155 GCA_032359765.1 Saxidomus gigantea | reverse complement strand
CTTTCATTATTTTATAACATTTTTCATATATTCACTTTTGTTTAGAGATTATTTTGATCACGTGATTCCCCACCGTGGGTTATGGTTATAGGAATATCGGAGGACTGCTCATACATATTCAGAGAAAATGTCATATTATTCATATTACGAAATATCGTTATCTTTACTGCCATACAGTATGTTTCTGTTCACACTCTGCTCAACTTAAAACTGAGAAACATATCACACAGCTAGGCAGTGTAATGGAAAGTTGCCATTGTCTTACCCGCCCCACTCCTGTCCGTAAGGTGTCAATTATAAGAGTGAATTTGTTTGCCTGACCTGATGGGGCTTTTGTATTTTATTTCTAGGTTTATTTGTTTGGGGCCAATAGAAACAGCTTCGTCCTGGAGGAAGCTGATATGACTCTTAATGGATCAGAGACTACTAAGGTAAACTTTCAAACTTTATATTTTTGTTTAACATTACATTTAGTTAATTACATTTAACCAAAGTAATATGCATGTATTGAGCCAGAAGACCAATGTACGGAACTCACTAATTTTCATGTTGTTTTAAATCGATAATGAATGAAACCTGTAAAATATTTTCATGTGCCCTCTAGATATCTATAAATTCGTTGAGGACATGAATCCAGTACTGATAAAGAAAGCAGATATTATCTATACTCATACTCATACCTCAGATTCCTGTAAACGGGTACTATGGAGCAGCCCTATGTTCTGCAGATGTCAACAAGGATGGTATGGACGACTTGTTGATAGCAGCACCATTCTACAGCAAAGGTGAACTTGATGACACCGGGGTTGTCTTCGTATATCTCGGACAAGCTGACAAGGTGCGTGCTTAAATGTACAACATGGTCACATCTACACATGCATAATATGTGTACTATGATAGGTAAACTTGACCGCTAAACCGTGGTGGAAAACCATTATCCTGCTTCTCTGAATATGTTACAGAATATACAGTCATGTCATCGAAAATGGTATGAAGTAATACACTTACTTAATTACACTTGGTTTTATTGAGTATTACTATAATGATCGATTTTAAATAAAACCGAAGAGTTTAAAGAACAGAAGTTGTATGTAGGAAAATACAGGAACCTTTACGCTGGATGTTTTTTTATATTATTATTCAAGAATAAAGCATAACCTTATCAATTTGATTTATGGAGGAAGGAAACTAGTTGTACGTTTGGTATATGCTCTTGTAAGTTAATTGGTTCACACTATATTAAAGTTAGCTCCTTCTTGTAAATGAGAATTTATTTCAACTGATTCTATGAAATTGCTACGTCTATTTTCATGTGAAAGATAATGATGACTTAATTTCCTAACGAATGCCGAAGTTGTGGTTCCCCATTGACGAAAATTCCATCATATCATGCATTTGTGTTTTGTAACACTTGAAAAATATATTTTAGTGCTGTCGTGAGATGGCCTGTAATTTATCAGAACAGAATAAACATGCTTTACTCTGTTCTGCTGTGCTCTGTCCTGATCATGACTTGTTCTGCTCTGCTGTGTACTGGTCCTGTCTAATTCTGTTCTGCTTTGTTTCGCTCTACTCTGAACTGTTCCTGTCTTGTTAGTTTAACACTATTTATTTTGCATTTTCATAACACATATTCGAGTTTCAAATAAACACACATGTTCCTGTCTTGTTTTGCTCTGTTTTGTACTTGTCCTGTCTTGTTCTGCTCTGCTTTGCTCTGTAATTTATGCAGCGAGGAGAGCCGATTTAGAAAATGCTCTGCAGAATTAAAGTAAGTTTAAAACTTTTGATGACAGAGATTTAAGCCGATGTCAACTATGCTGACCGGAGGTGATAAAGCTGGTGCTCGCTTTGGCTCTGCAATGGCAAGTCTTGGAGATATGAATAATGACACATATAATGGTAAGGAGAGCTAATTAACAACATATTACACATAAAACAAAGTATGTCTATTTTTTTCTCGTTAACTGTAAGGCAGTGTTTCTTGCACTTTATTGCATTGGTAGAAAAAGAAAGCTTGTTGTTTTTCCAGCGAACATTCAGTGCAAGAATTGTAAAGTGGACTGGTAGAGTAATACGTTTAAAGTGTTCGAAAATATACTAATGATTTGTTACCTTTATTGTAAAGAAAATTAACTTGTATATGCAAAACAAGAAATTACAGGTGTAAAATGTTCATGGTCTTGCCTGAGAGGTAATACAGCAATGGTTTGTCACACATATTCACATTACTTTTCTTATGAAATCTAATAATTTGCACGACTGTACCTTAATGCCATCTTAAGATCTCTAGAAATCTCCCACTTACTGCCATTTCCTTTTATTTTTGAGTTCGGAATAAAATTTGAAAATTTTCATGAATATAGAATGTTTCTTCATTTAATTAATTAATCAGATATTGTTGTCGGAGCACCATATGAAGATGGTCTGCAGGGCGCCATCTATGTTTACAATGGATGTAAGACTGGTGTCTGGCCTCATTACACACAGAGGATATCAGGGGCCAACCTTCGTACTGGACTTATGTCATTTGGAATTTCTTTCTCAAAATCAGAAGATATGGACGATGATGGGGTCAACGGTACGATACAAACAGAATATTATAACAATCGGTTGATCTGCGGGTTCGTATCTTTCGAATTGGCTGTATAGTTCCGGATCACACGAGAGGCTGAGATACACTCGCAGATCAACCGACTGTTATAGTATTCCTTTTATTATATACCTTTACCGGACGTCATGTAAAATTCCATAAAAACGATATTATGTGTCATAAATGGCGTAAAATCAAGATAACGCGCTCTTTCGTGTCACGTTTATATGACGTCACATTAGTCTTCCGTGTATAAACAAAAAACAGCGATAAATAGTAAAAGCAAAATGTAAATCATCTATCTGGTTTATTGAATGCGACAGAGACTGTACATTTATTTGTTTTCTAATGTGACCTAAAATCAATGTGACGGCAACAAAGTCAAACTTATTTTACAGCTACATGGATCTAGTTTACAACTTTTAGCGTAGGAATATAAAATGAATATGCATGTTTGTACAACCTACACGATGGACAACTAAGATACGGCCTATTTCATCTGATACGGACATTTTGATACGGGATGTTTTATTTTACTGCACAAATACTAAAGATAACTCAGAATAAGGAAGTTTTATGGAAAGAATATAGAATATTAGTTAAACAAAACAAAGAATTTAATTATACATAAACAATCAGAACTTCCAGTATTTTAATCTTAAATCCAGGGGTTTAGACCGAATTCGCTCGATACTATTTGCATCATATTAATCAGAAGTCTCTTGAAAAATTAGAATATTTGGCATATAGGATAAAGATTAAGAACCTGCAACTGTATCTAATCTCACTTATTGTGTTGACAGACAATACGAGGTGACATCGTAGCTTATTAAAATATAAAACAAAAATGGCAGACAAATTGGAGGCAATTAGTGCATTGACAACACCATCTACCTAAATGAAACGAAAAACTTTACTAAGACGGCTAGAGTTATTCATGAAAAGCAAAACAAAACACGTAACTCTTTCTAAATAGAGATTCTTGTCATGACCATGGGTAAAACCTCCATATTCCTCCTGTAAGGACCTTTGTAATGTATTACATGGTACTTAAACCGTACAATGCTTATCATTTTATTCCAGATATTGCGGTAGGAGCTTACCTATCTGACAAAGCATACCTGTTGTTTGGACAGTCTGTAATTAACATAAATATCACTGTGGAAACAAGTGTCGTACAAATTGACAAATATACTAAAGAGATGTGTCCTTCAACTAATGGAAGTTCTATCGCCCCGTGCTTCAAAGTGGACGTGTGCTTCCGCTACGTCTATCTAAAGTTTAATACTATTGGTAAAGTATTTATTTTTCTCAATGCTGAATAAATAACGACAAAAATCATATTAATGTGCTTAACACATTTTGTAATATAAACTAAGCAAATATTTAACCGGGTCGGAATTCCTACTCTCTGTTTTTTGATAGTTTTCTCCTTGATTCTTTTTAGTTCTCTTACAATAAACAGAATATATTTTCCCTTCAAAATAAATGTGTTGCAATTTAAAGGTGTACAAGTGGTTGTTGACAGGATCTGCTTCCCGGCACTGCAGGTGTTGCAGCTAATTTTTCGGGACCTCCATCATAACATGTATATTTGTTTTGTGCGTTAATGTTTCGTTTTAGAAACAAAGTGTTGTATTATTTCAAAGTTAAAGCATGCACAGGCATTCTGTTTCAGATGTAAACGTAACTGTGTTGTTGGATACATACATCGGGGACTACAACAGAATTGCCTGGCAAAGTAATGGAAATAGTATCAAAAGTTTCAGGCTGAGATTGTTTTCTGGGGATAGGTCATGTATTGGACAAAAAGACGTCCTTATTAAGGTATGTGCAAAGTTCATATAAACAGACCATTCATGTTTTGAAATGGTCTGCTATAGGTTAATAACTACATGTACGTTGTCTAGGTTAGGGTCATTACTTAAATAGGTTCATATATATTTAAAACACAAGTAGAGTTAAGGTCTTTATCTTGCGAAATGTTTTTGAAGTATACTTATTTACTTTCAATTTTGTTTTTGATATCAATATTTAGTTATTTACAAATGTCTTTTAAGCTTAAAGATGTGTCAAAACAAATTAGTCCTACATGTTTCATTGATTGCCTTAAAATATAAATGATATCCTGAATGTTTCATTGGTATTCAAAATGCTGAAAAGATATTTTTTTTCAATTTAGTCTACATCAGACTTGGTAACACCTGTGCGGATTAAAGCAAGTTATGACGTCATCAGTATACCCAGCGGCAATGCCCGTGTCCAGTCAACAGTTAACAAGTTCGATGGTGAAAATCCCGACAAACAGATCCTTATAGCTACAAAGATTGTAAGTTTTACATTTACATTGCAGAACTCATTTCTAGTTTGTTTAACATAGCACTTTGAACTTTGATCATTTATTTCTTTACGGTTAAGTGGCTAAGTACATCCATTATTTACAGTACACTAGCCGATAATATGTGTATAATGTACTTCTAGACCATTTGTTTCATTAAATGTTCCTCGGCTACCACATTTATTACAACATTTCGAAAATTTTCACTCACTATATCTATTATGTTACACTCTATTTCAGCTGAATTTCAAGAAAGACTGTCCAAACAATGATTGTGAGACTGACCTCCATCTCACAGCCGAAGCTGTGTTTGGCACATCTGAGAACTTTTTAATTCTAGGCCTGTCAAATTTAACCATAGATGTCAGCATACTTAAAACCGGCGACCCAAGTTACAGTTCAAATTTCTTCATTTCCTTCCCTTATACTCTTCAATATCAGCAGGTATAGTTGAAGTAGTGAAATTAAAGTGCATGTTTTAGATTTTGGGACTGTATCAAGTAAGGTTTATAAAAGATCCAAATTAAGCATATGCTGCAAGTTTGCAAAGAAAACTGGATTACTTTAATTTAAATACATACTTTCGTTTCAGTAGATTCATAAATTGCTGCGAATCAGCATATGGTCAGGATCGAAAGTACAACATTAATAAAAACATTGTTCTATGATATTTAATGTTTTGAATTACTTTGTCAGGTGTCAGTCCATTAATGAAAGTACTTGTATAATAATAGTCATTACACTTCTTATTTTCTTTCATTGCACGTTTTTCACACAATTTATGTAAGGGCAGAACAATCACTTATCCCTCGACAAAATTTCACTTAAACAAAATATATTTCTTCTAGTACATTGTAACAATATTCTTGCCGCTGTATGCTGATAGTTGATATGACAGACATATTTTTCTTGATTCGCGTATCACCTCACTGCTATAATATGTTCACTGTATTTGATACTAAGAAACACAGTGTAACCATTGTAAAGCATATATGATGTACAAAACACACAATTTAAGTTACATTATAACAAATTCTGCATATCACATTCAAAAAGAGTCCTGCATAGAGCATAAAAGGTAAAATATTCTTCTTCTTTTTCTCAAAATGGGCATCACAGGGGTTAGTTAAATTCAACTCTAAGATTACAAACAAAACAGACAAAATCCTACGCAACACCCTAGTGTGTTTATGAACAGTGTGGAAATACAGGAAGTTTCAAACCACAAGCACTTTGGTCTCTCTTTGGTCTCTAGCAACTTGAAATGGAACACTCATACAAATTATGTAATAGAAAAGGCTTATCAACGAATATATATTATGCGTAAATTTGTTCTGGATTGTTGATCCCTTGAAACCATACACAGTGTACGTTTCTTTTTCCGTTCAATCTTAGAATATGGTGATGTCATCTGTGATAATTGCACAAATGAACAAAAAAAATACTCTTGAAAAGGTCCAGTACGAGGCTGCCCGTATTGTCACTGGTGCCACAAAACTAGTCTATTTACAAAGGCTTTTAACTGAAACTGGATGGGAAATTCTGGAGTCAATGCGCTCAAAGCACAAGCTCATACCTTTTCATAAAATGAAGTCTAACCTAACTCTTTTCTATCTCTCTGAACTATGCCCACCGTTTGCTGCGAATGAATACTATAGTTTGCGTAATCATGAAGACCTAAGAGTACCAAGAGCTCCAACATCAGTATATTAGTATTATGAATTCTATCTTCCTTCGTCAACTAGAGCTTTTAATGATCTAACTTGATATCATGTTTTAAAAACCATCTATTTATGTCACCAACCAATGTAGCGTCCTACATGTACTTCTCCTCAGGGAAAAGGAGAAACCGGTTTCTACTTACTCGCCTTCGAACAGTTTTCACTTGCAGACGATATTTTCTCAAAGATATAATTTCGTCACCCGTTTGCATTTGTGCACAGCGCGAAACAGCCACTCATTTCTTCTTTCACTGTAGAAAATATGACACCATAAGGTCATTTATGTTTCACACCGTCAATGCATACTGCAATATTTCCCTAAAGACTATACTATTCGGAAATAATTACCTACCAGATGAAGCATATGAAAACATTTTCAAAGCCGTACACAATTACTAGTATATAGACAATTCCAAACGATTCGACGGAAGCTTCATGTTAATTTTTTGGCCCAAAGACTTTCACGACCTTCCAAATCCCCTCGACTTTACATCGCGTAATCTCCTGTTTAACTATCGTATTTACTGAATGAACATATTTAAATCCTGGTAGTAGTTACAAATATCTATTTTTTTTGTAACGACATATCTTGAACCGACATTAAATATGCAGTGCAAAGAATTTCAATAAGCTATTAGTTTTCAATTCGGTCCACATATCATGATAAGTGTATGTTCAGTCTTTGTGACGTTTCTTGTACCTGTAGGCTAGGTTTCCCTAACGGGGTCCATTCCTGTAGGGTATGAGAAATAAATGTGTTTAAACTAAATATTCTTGCATTCATTACAATAACGATAATTTGTGTTCTATATATAAAACTTTTCGTGATAACTGTCTGATACATTGTTTCTAACAACCAGGTAACAAAAGTTTATGGAGATCCGGAAATAAACTGTGGTTTTGTCAGTCGTGGTCCTGACGATTCAGAAGAGGGATATATTGAATCACTAGATTACCTACAAAGAGGAAATATCCCAAAAGTACGAGAAGATGAGTTCCTATTGGCGTGTTCGTTTGGAAACCCTATGTACAATGACACTGGTGTCAGGTAGGATTATCAGTTGTCTGCTACACATTTAAATCTGTTTTTATTTATCTTTGTGGCGTTTGCACACAGTATTCGTGCTTATTACTTTTTTGCCATTTCTGATTTGACAAAACTTATTACAAACCTCGAACTCCGAAATGACGACGCTATCGTTACTCAGTAGTCATTTTCCTTTCAAATCATCAAGTTGTCAGTATACGAGAAGTCTTTTTTAAAAAGCACACTAGAGAGAAGGAAAGGGTTTCGTGCAAACCTGTAGTAAATATAGGAGATGCTTTAGTGTTCAAAAATGTATTGTCAACCGCTGGATATAGTCTAACGTTTCGGCGTGGATCCACATTTATAAAGAAAGTATGAACATACTATTTTAATTGTCTGTTGTCTTCCATCAGGTTTCAGCTGAGCATAGTGGTACCAGACCCGATGAACATGACGCAGCTAGATTTCAAGCTGAATGCAAACACACTGAGCACCGAACGAAAACTGGCTGACAATGTAAAGACAATCACCGTTCAAGTCAAGAACCAAGTCAAAACAACTTTTTCAGGGTAAAAAACCATGTTAATGTTTCGTGTTAACAATCAACCATAAAACATTGTTTGTGAACACACGTATATTTCTTCAGTTTAGTTCGTAATTACATTATAAGATTTCTTCTTTCTTTCGTGTAGTAGAATGTAAGAATATATTTTATGGAATATTTTCTAGAATTTCAAAACCCACGTATATCACCGTTAGAGATGAAGGACATAAATACTTAACATTTCATAAATACGAACTACGAAATCAAGGACCGAGCCCACTACCGTCGTCGGATCTCCTGTTTCTTTACCCACAAGTTAAAGAGGACGGAAAAACATACCTTAACCTGAATACAAGGATTCATGTAAGGATGTATATACTTACAGATTTATAATCTAAAACAAAATCAAAAATAAGTTTGCGACAGAACGCGGATAGAAAATGATTGCCAACCCGGTAGTTTAAAACGGCTAACAGACGACTGAATGCTTCTGATATACTTTGCTCTAGTTGAAATGAAAACTAAACAAAAGACAATAATGAGATCCTTTACCGTGCTAGAACTGCAAAAAGCAGAGTTCATTAATAACGATTTTCAGATTGCTGGTGACAGTTTTCTTCACCTATTGCCAACATCTCTGCTACCATTTCAAAATGAAACCGTAAAGAAATTATTAACATGTATAAACTGCTCTCGATTTATTTCAAGTCGGTTATCCTTAAGGTCAAACTATGTGTGGATAATTTAATTTAACTTTTTCCCCAAATGTAGACTCTGACATATTCAAACTATATCTTATTAATTATATTTGATAGATAGTCAACCGACTAAACTAAATTAAGTCATGCCTTAAGATAACTTATCCACATTTTCTTCGCAGTGGGACTGTGACTGCAGCATTAATTGTTCATTCCAAGACAATATTCAACCTACTTATGTCATAGACAAAACAGGTGACGAAAAGATAGGAGAGTCAAAAACTCTTGCTGACATGAAAAATACTGTACGTATATTTACATGATCATTGACACATGTTCGTCATAAATTGAAACAATTTGATATAGTATTATCTAAGTTATAACCATTAAGCTTAAGCTTTCACATGTGATTAGGTCTTAATTGTTATCAAATGTAAACGAAATGGAGCATGAGATAACTATCTGTAGAATATCTCATTAAATCTGACAATATGTCTATTAAAGCCAAAGTAACTGACAATTTTCTATGTTGATACTGTTTAAACTTTAGTGTGTGTCACCATCTGAAATTATAGGACTGCACTAAAGGAGGCTGTTCTAGTTACGAGTGTAAACTGTATGACATACCAGCTAGAGACAGCGCTGTTGTTACACTTGAGTTTGTCGCTACAGGAAATATTCTTGCCAATACAAACGTACGTTCGTATTTCAATTTCATACTTTTTAAGTGCTTTAAACATTTCGTTAAGAGAAACCAAGTATGGTGGTGTGACTGATTATGTAGTTTTAAGGGATATAATTATTTCTACGATTTGATGATTTAGATAATGTCGTCATTTTATTGTATACCAGGATGGTGAAGGATTGATAGTTAGATCAGTAGCACATGTAAGACTTCTGGAGCAGGACAGACTTATATCAGATATCAAAGAACATAACATAGCTGTATGTATATATATTTTATCAC
This sequence comes from Saxidomus gigantea, assembly GCA_032359765.1. Classification (NCBI taxonomy): domain Eukaryota; kingdom Metazoa; phylum Mollusca; class Bivalvia; order Venerida; family Veneridae; genus Saxidomus; species Saxidomus gigantea. The sequence goes on along the minus strand of JAUMHA010425315.1, from coordinate 267 downwards.
TAGATAATATATTTACTGTCGTTTACCATTAGCATGTGTCTGGAGCTTGCAATTAGCATGAGTATCGATAAACTTCAGTGCTGATGCAGTTTTATAAGCAGAACTTTCACAGTTTGACAGGAATGGAAACGCATTTAATTTTTTAATATAAATCTTATGTTTTCTGTTGAAAAGTGAATCATAAATGTATCCCATAACCTTTGGACACCGGCATATTTTGTTACACACTCGACAGACATGCATGCGTTTTTGTAAACACTGTACATC
>JAUMHA010425303.1:0-21647 GCA_032359765.1 Saxidomus gigantea | reverse complement strand
AGCAAGTCCAAGTAGAGCAGCAAGTCCAAGTAGCGCAACAAGTCCAAGTAGCGCAGCAAGTCCAAGTAGCGCAGCCACTCTTAGTAGCGCAGCAAGTCCTAGTAGCGCAGCAAGTCCAAGTAGCGCAGCAAGTCCAAGTAGAGCAACAAGTCCAAGTAGCGCATAAGTCCAAGTAACGCAGCCAATCTAAGTAGCGCAGCAAGTCCAAGTAGCGCAACAAGTCCAAGTAGAGCAACAAGTACAAGTAGCGCATCAAGTCCTAGTAACGCAGCCAATCTAAGTAGCGCAACAAGTCCAAGTAGCGCAGCAAGTCCAAGTAGCGCAACAAGTCCAAGTAGCGCAACAAGTCAAAGTAACGCAGCCAATCTAACTAGCGCAACAAGTCCAAGTAGCGCAGCAAGTCCAAGTAGTGCAACGAGTCCAAGTAGCGCAGCAAGTCCAAGTAGCGCAACGAGTCCAAGTAGCGCAGCAAGTCCAAGTAGCGCAACGAGTCCAAGTAGCGCAGCAAGTCCAAGTAGCGCAGCAAGTCCAAGTAGCGCAACAAGTCCAAGTAACGCAGCCAATCTAAGTAGCGCAACGAGTCCAAGTAGCGCAGCAAGTCCAAGAAGTGCAACAAGTCCAAGTAGCGCAGCAAGTCCAAGTAGCGCAACGAGTCCAAGTAGCGCTGCAAGTCCAAGTACCGCAACGAGTCCAAGTAGTGCAGCAAGTCCAAGTACCGCAACGAGTCCAAGTAGGGCAGCAAATCCAAGTAGCGCAACAAGTCCAAGTAGCGCAGCAAGTCCAAGTAGCGCAGCAAGTCCAAGTAGCGCAACAAGTCCAAGTAGCGCAACGAGTCCAAGTAGCGCATCGAGTCCAAGTAGCGCAGCAAGTCCAAGTAGCGCAGCCAATCTAAGTAGCGCAGCAAGTCCAAGTAGCGCAGCCAGTCCAAGTAGCGCAACAAGTCCAAGTAGCGCAGCCAATCTAAGTAGCGCAGCAAGTCCAAGTAGCGCAACGAGTCCAAGTAGCGCAGCAAGTCCAAGTAGCGCAGCAAGTCCAAGTAGCGCATTAAGTCCAAGTAGCGCAACAAGTCCAAGTAGCGCAGCAAGTCCAAGTAGCGCAGCCAATCTAAGTAGCGCAGCAAGTCCAAGTAGCGCAACGAGTCCAAGTAGCACAACAAGTCCAAGTAGCGCAACGAGTCCAAGAAGTGCAGCAAGTCCAGGAAGCGAAGCGCAGCAATTCAAGTAGCGCAGCAATTCTAGGAAGCGAAGCAAGTCCAAGTTGCGCAGCAAATCCAAGTATCACAGAAAGTCTAAGTAGCGCAGCAAATCTAAGTAGGGCAGAAAGTCTATGTATAGCTGCGCTACTTGGACTAGCTGCGTTCCTTACTTTGCTGCGCTACTTGTACTTACGGCGCTACGTACTTGATGCAATACCTGGACTTGCTGCGCCAAGTAGCTAAACATCAAAGTAGCGCAGCAAATCGAAGTAGCGCAGCAAATAAAAGCAGTGCAGCAAGTTTAAGTAGTGCAGCAAGTCTAAGAAGCGCAGCAAATTCAAGGAGCGCAGCAAGTTCAAGTAGCGCAACCAATTCTAGGTAGCGCAGCAAGTTCAAGTAGGGCAGCAAGCGTAGGTGGCGCAGCAAGTCCAGGTAGTGCATCAAGTCCAGGTAGCGCTTAAAGTCCAAGTAGCGGTGCAAATTCAAGGAGCGCAGCAAGTCCAAGTAGCGTATCAAGTCCAAGTAGTACAGCAAGTCCACGTAGCTAAGCAAGTCCAAGTAGCGTAACAAGTCTAGGAAGCGCAGGAAGTCCAAGAAGCGCAGCAAGTCCGAGTAGCGCAGCAAGTCCACATTGCACAGCAGGTCAAAGTAGCACAGCAAATTAAATGAGTGCAGTAAGGTCAAGTAGTGCAACAAGTCTAATTTGTGCAATAAATCGAAGGAGTGCAACAAGTCCAAGTAGTACAGCAAGTCCGAGTAGCACAGAGGACCAGGTTTCGTAATAAGTCAAATTAGTGCAGCAATTGAAGTAGCGCAAAGAAGTACAAAGAAGGTAGCAAGTCCAAGTTGTTCAGATAGTCATAGTAGTGCAGGAAGTCCTGCTAGTGCAGTAAGCCAAAGTAGCGTAGCAAGTCTTATTTGTGCAGCAAGTCCAAGTACTGCAGCAAGTCAAGGTAGTGCAGTAAGTCCAAGAAGAGAAGGAAACCCAATTAAGTCAAGCTAGCGCAGCAAGTCCATGTTATGCAGCGAGTCAAAGTAGTTCAGCAAGTCCAAAAAGTGCAGCAAGTAAAACTAGCGTAGGAATTCCAATCGATGCAGCTTGTTTAGGTAGTGCAGCAAGCCAATGCAGTTCAGCAAGTGTTAAAAGTGCAGCAATTCAATGTAGCGTAACAAGTCCAATTGGTGCAGCAAGTTAAGGTAGTAAGACAGATAAAGAGTTCAGCAAGCCCAAATAATGTAGTAAGTCTTTGAAGCGCAGCAACTCAAAGTAGTGCAGTAAGTCCTTGTTATACAGCAAGTCGAAAAAGTGAAGCTAGTCCAAGTAGCGCAGCAAGTCCAAGTAATGCAGCAAGTCCCAATAGCGCAGTAAGTCCAAGTAGCACAGCAAGTCAAAGTAGCACAGCAAGTCCAAGTAATGCAAATGGTCCAAGAAGCGTAGCAAGTCCTGGTAGTGCAGCTTGTCTAATGTCTGCACTAAGTCCAAGGAGTGCAGCAAGTCACAGTTGTGTAGCAAATCCAAAAAAGTGCTGCAAGACGAAGACGTGCAGCAAGTCCAAGAAGCACAGCAAGTCCAAGCAATGCAGCAAGAAGCATAGCAAGTCCGTTTAGTGCAGCAAGTATAAGAAGTGCAGTAAGTTCAAGTAGTGCAGCAAGTCCAGAGGGTGCAGCAAGTCTAAGCAGTGCAGCAAGTCTATTTAATTCAGCAGTTCTACGTGGCACAGCAACCATTGTAGCGAAGCAAGTCCAAGCAGTGCAGCAAGTCCAAGTAGTGCAGAATGACGTATCGTAGCAAGCCCAGGGTTGTCATTAAAAATTTGTGGAGAATGCTTAATCATGAGTTGAGGAGGCTGAAGGAGCGAGCGCCGGAGGCGCGAGTTTACTAGGGGGTCCGGGGGTATGCCCCCCCCCCTGAAAATTTTGAAAATATCGGTGCAAAATCGTGGCATCTGAGCAGCTGAAGCCACGAGTGAAACTTTTGTGATATTAAATCGATACCAGCAAATTTTTTGTTTATATGTCTAAAACTCTATTTTTGTTGAGTTTGTTTCGCTGAAATGTCGAAAATCGCGTGAAACGTTTTCAGAAAGCATAGCATTTATGGGGTCATTTTATCGACGTCATCATCATATGGTTTCCAGCATTCATTACGCTCGATATACTTTTTAACGTTAATCCGGGTAACTTTTTTTGATAATTTTCACTGCGTGGATAGTGAGTTTATCGGAATAAAATTCACCTTTATATTTTGATTTATAACCACCTAAAACATAAAATAAATAAAATCGAATATATTTTGTCTAAACAGCTTAATGCGATTCAGAAATATTTGTGTTTTCAAAGCTGTGCTTTTATTTATAGCGTATAATTTCAGATAAAAACTAGTCTTATGTATATTGGATATGGTAACCGCACAATTATGTTAAGTGGCGGTGGCGCAGCAAGAAAACTCTTTTGCCCCGCCCGCGCCCGCGCTAATTAGCGCGTTTTCGCTTCGTGTACCGTCATCTGGACTTAACGCACCGCGTTTTATTTCTTCAATCTCGACTTTTTGCCCAACGGTTTTTTTTACTTATTACAAGTAAAATGTGTCTGAGTTATATGTCTTATTCTTGAGAAAGTGTATGCATTTGATATGATTTTTGGCAGAGCAAAACCACACGACAGAAAACCAAACCAGGGAATCTAACGATGTAAATCTAGTTTTGGTCTATAGATATTTGCAGTACCCGTGTACTTTTCATTATGACTACCACAGTTGAGTTTATGGTAAGAACAATTAAAAAAAGTTACGGAGACTAATTGGTTAAACCTGTTTGTCCGTGCGGTCATGGACGACGGAGATAAACCTTGAAATAAGGGTCTTGCCTAGGAAAGGCAAGCGTTTTATTAACCTGAAAACACTCAGAACCTGGAATTTAATCATCAGATAATGTTCTAGAGCTTACTTTGTTCGTTAATCAATTTCAAGGTAAAACCAACTGAGTGACGTGCCGCACCATGCTCGGCGACCGTTCACAGATAAGTCACGTAAACATTTTTTTTCGCGTCATCCAGTAAATGTTAAAGCAAACTACAACTCGACTTTCAGCTAAGATTTTATTGCATAATATCAACAACAAAAAGAAATAATTTACAACAAAATCAATACATCATGAAAATAAAACAGTTTCTTTTCCGTAAGTAGGAGTATCTTATCCAGCACGCATGTCCTTTATACAATGTCATTTTGATAACATATGTGAAGTTTAATGATCTAAGATAAACTACAGATTACTCAAACGTGTGCAACTGACTGTCTTGAAATACATTTTACTACAAGTTATAACAAGAGAGAGTAGCATATCATATACTACAATCATGTTTCTTTCTGTATCTGTCAGTCATACATAACTGACCAGCGACACGGGAAAATGGGCCTTGGAAAAAGAAAACCATATGGAAAAAGAACAGCGGACAATGATAAAACACAAAATCCCTTCGCCTTTGGCGGGGGATAATAAATAATACACTATTTGTTGCTTACTGAAGAACTTTAAAAGCAATCTGTCACAGACGACTCTATTTGGTTTAAATTAAAGTTATTAGTTAGCGGCTGTTTGAAACTAAGAAACCAGTAGAAAAGCAGTGTTAAACAAACAACTTTGAAAGACTATATATATTTAGACATGGTCTTCCTCCGACATCGGAATGTCCAGACCGATACTTGTGAAGTCCACTTGTGAAGCTAGCCGCCGTCCACTGCTCCCTTGCTTCTGTGTACTGTACACCCTTGCCATACGTAAGCTGTAACAAACAAAGTTTTAAACTTGGAAAGTGGAAAGAGAATTACAACTTTACGTTATACTAGTCAAGCACCTCAAAGTGTAACAAACAGTAATACAAAAATTGAATTTTATTAACTATTTTATGTGTCTATGCTAATCTCGATGTAAACGCGTCGTAACCATACATAAACAAGTAGCCATAGCAGAGGTCGCAGACGGATCTTAACTACAGCTTGTAACTTTTGGCATTTTTCTTTATACAGATATAGAAGGAGCAATGATAAGTAGCCAGACGTTGCCATCTATGATCATGTAAAAACGAAATAACGACAAGCTGCTAATTTGTCGAATCTAAACAGTTAAAGCCGAAGAACGAAACCTTATACACTTAACAGGTTTAGAAACGCAAAGATTTCCCTTGTTGAACATTTTTATTTGAATGACGTTATTGTTTTTATTTCTATTTAAGTCATTTTTGCGATGAATTATTGAAACTTTTATAATGATTCAATTTTATATTGTTTTTGTTGTGTATGAAATTTTAATAAATTTAAAACATGGTTACAATGATAAAATAAATATTTTGCCACTTTTGCGTTTCTAAACCTGTTGAGTGTAGCAGAACACACAAAATATTCTTTTCTCGTTTCGGGGAGAAATTAAATGTCATGTTGGCACAATTGTCAATTTTTATGTCCACGTGTATTCACCCTGAATATACGACAAATAAGCAGTTGTTCGACATTTTATGTCGATGCATGAAGGAAGAAACAAAGTGCTGATTTATCTTCTTTTCGGCTTTCATAAAGAGGACGCAGACATAGTCGTTAATACTCAAAGACACAAACGAAAGATTGCAAGTAAAATATTTCGAGTGTTAATTTTTAACTTTAGGCCTAAACATCTGCTGTATTCCGGCCTGTGCTCTGAAATGGACAAATCATTAGTTGTCCACCGTTCTTAGCTTCTTGTATTTGTGGCGAAGACAGCGGTTCTAGAAATGACATGAATGAGCCACAATTACAACTCATTATAAGTGGTCTAAAGCAGTTAAGATTATAATAACAACGTGTAAAATGCACATGTTCAGTACAGGAATGAGATCCGTTTGTAGGCCATACAGTAATTGACAAATTTTCTGAAGGTCTGTTCGATAACAAAAAACACAATTGATAACTGTAACATATCTTGATAATAATGATATAAAACAGGAATTCGCTGTATGTATTCCATCAATAAAACCACTCTAAAACAGTATATTTCATCTAAAAGCTGTAAGTTTCAGGTTGTTTTCCATAAACTAGATCGCTTTATCCAGGAATTAATGGATTTTTGAATTAGAAATATTAAAAGATAACGAACGTTTTATTTTATCCAAAACACAACTTTCTTCCTTTCATGAAACTTACAGGCCTTAAGACAACTTGAATAAAGCTATATTTCACAATTTTGAACCGCCTTACGACAGGGACAAATATTTGAATATAATTTATAACAATTACTGTGTCAGCTTCACTGTTTTACAAAAAGGCGAACATATAATATCATTAAAAAGATATTTATGCAATTTGTTGTTTGCAACATCAATTAAATTGAGGGAAACTGCTTATGTCGTTATATAGTACCTAAACGTACAACGAAATAATCAAATTCTCGATAAGAAGCAACTCTAGGCTCCCGTTGCGATATTTCTTGAATAACCACGTCTATTCTCATTAAGATTATTCATTTTATGGCGATTCGGTAGTGTCATACATACTGAATAGAACTCAATGTTAACAATGTCAATTCATTCTGGTTATAATTAGTATGGCTAACAAATTCACTGAAAACCCTGATGAATTGTTGCAAGGATGAAATTAAATGCTCAGTAGAATCAACAAGTAAATCAAAGTTTTCAGTCGACCGTTTAAGGTATTGTAATAGTTATTGTTCAATATTATTTGAGATTTGCAATACAACTAGCATGATGTAACAATAGAGGTCCTAAATTTGAATTTAACACCAACCATTTCATTTGTCTGACATGAATAAAATTATTTATAACACAAGTAGTCATATTATCGACCTGTATTTTATGAGAACATTAGATACAAATGAAACATATTTGTTGATAATAATTATGTACGATTTGTAAAATTGCTATGTAAAATAAGTATAATCAGATAAATACCTTTGGCGACAGCATATTACAGCCTTCAATTCTCTGAAGAACTTGTCATTCATTGCCGTGTATAAGTAGAAATTAATACAGTAGTTAGAAAATTGTATAAGGTACGTAATAGTCCATGCAAGATCCATTCTCGCCAATGCAATGCAGTTGCCACTTGCTTCATACCCTGGTAAGAGGTAAGTGTCCATTATGAAATAAATGGAAATTGGAGCTGTTGCTATCAGGAAATAGAAAGTACACACAACCAACATTTTGGTCATTTTCACGCTAAAGCGATTGGTCCGTTTATATACAGATCTATGCATCATAGAGATTCGTTCCTTTTGCACATTTCTTAGAGCTTTTACCAACAGAATATTACCAACGAACATTAAAATGAAGGGTACAACACTTAGGATCGAGAAATCGATGTATATCCATACATTCTCATCAAAGTAAAAAAAATCAGGGTTTAGCGAGCCACAATCACCTTCTGTGTAATCATTAATCCCGTTTGTAAAAAAGAACTGACCATTGACTAGAATTAACAGGAACAATGTGACAGAAACAAAGATTAGAACTTTCTTACAACTGTATATAATTCTATATTTAAATGGAAAATAAATTTTAATTAATCTTTCGAGTGTTACACCAACTAGAATCCAAGAAGAATTTTGCATTGTCATATAAATAACAAAGAAATAGAGTTTGCAGTTGGCATTACTTGCAGCTCTGAGATCAAAGTCAAAAACATATTTAATCCAGTATCTAGGTAACCCCGTGCACAAGACTACACTATCGTTTATTGCTAAGCATAACATAAATGTTAATGTTGGTTGTTTTCTAAAGCCGAGTCTTCGAATCACAACAATCGTCAACATGTTTCCTGTCAATCCGATACAGAACAACACTGGAGGAATAATTTTCCACAGGAGTTCGGACACACCGTCCTCGGTTTCATTGCCGCACTCAATCTCTCCCTCTATTACCGAAGATGAATTATCAGTAGTTTTGCACGACAGAGCTGTTTCTGAGGTAATGTCGCTGGCATTTTCTCGTCCAGTTTTATTCAACAGACATTCCGTTAAGTTCCACATTTTATATAAATGAATGTCAAGTCAATTATTTGAAAGTAATAGATAAGAAAAAGTTCAAACACTCTAACTCTAGTTGAGGAATAATAAATGCTCGTTCTTAACATCACATGGTAACTTTTTTTCATATGAATCCGTTAACAATAAAGCTTTTAATATTTTCCATTTTCGTCTCTGTTTCATATGGAGCTATTGTTCATCTAGATGTTTATTATACCGTCATTAGTTTCAATATCGCTACCAATAACGTCTCCTTTAGTTTGTCACAATTATTTTGTGTATCCATGTCATTAAAATCTTTAATCTTATCTAACAATTGTTTAGTTTGTTAAATTGTTTAATTGTTTTAGCAATTAGTGTAGAATTTATAAAAATATGTCACATTCTGCTTTCATCGTAACGTATGACCATATCAAGCTAAGTTATTAATAAACAAAATCAGGAAACGATCTAACAACTTCTGTTATCTAATCAGTGGTATTATCATTTAGATAAAACCTGTCTATAATACGCTACTTCTACTCTTGTAAGAGTACATTACAGCCTTTGTACAACTCACTTCACTTTTTATCAGGCGGAATAAAATTTGTCTTCAATTAATCAATGATTGTGACATCAGTAAAAACCCTTAAATTTCAAATCTAAAACCTGATATATGCGTGTTATCAAATGGACCTCAGTATTTACACCGATGTTGGAAGTTCTGAGCAGATAAACAGTTACATATTTTCAAATGTTTCTGCTAATACTCAATGTTAGTCTTCCTAAAAAGTAAAAACACGTCATAAAACAAGAATCGAGAACAATTAAACGTTATGTAGCGCTACGAGATAAAATTTAACGGAAAACGTAGATTCGTATATACTTACTGTGAATGTCCTGCTAGCAAAGGACTACATTAGACCTAAACACATATTGCTGAAATGATAGCGCTGTTAGAGTTTGGTTCTAACAACGACTCAATGCATATTGTAGATATTACAAAAGTCTATCAATTAGTATTTCTGGAGATACATCTAAATGCAGTGGATCTAACGGAAAATTAAAGTTTCAGCGGAAATATGGATCACCAGTTCAGAAAGCTATGAATACCTTACGAAGAACACTGTTTCAAATCACTGGACAAATACGTTAAATGAAATGGCTAATCTACACATAAGGGTAAAATACATATTCAGGATGCAGTGAATAGGCACCACTGCTTCTGCGAGACCAGGTACTTAGAATGGAGAAGAGGAAAACGAAGCATGTGTAGATTAGTTTAAACATATTTTATTCCCAAATATATACAATTGCACATACATATTAACAGATACATGTATATAATTGTACAAAGAGAAAAAAGGGATGAGAATGAAAGACAATACTGTCTTATCGGATTCTTCTCCTTAGCAAGACTTCTTAGTAAATTTACGCCCAATAAAACGTTTTGTTGTAAAGTTGGGAATTATGTGTTAAATAAAAGTAGAAATAATAAGATTGAAATATAGATTATCGAAGGACATATATTTCTGTCATCATAGTATGATGAAATTCAAGAAGAGACCGAACAGAGAGAAAAAGAAAGAAACGTCTCTAGCATGTATATGAATTACGTTAATCGCTTGCTATCACGTATAAAACATTGAACCTGGTTGAAAATGAAGGTATTTTCTAGGTCCCAGAGTACAATTTGTCCGCTTCAAGTTTAATGAAGCTATCTGTCTTACTTCAGTGGCATTATACAAATGGCCTCCCTCTGCCACTACCATCCTCCCCAAGACAAAAGCTCAGGCTGGTTACCTATCATTTTTTAATTAGTTATCACAGAAGTGGTGTTTGAAAATTTCTTCTGCAATAAGTTAAGAAATTCTGATTGTTAGAACATTGAAAGAAAGCTTTGATAAATGACAGAAAAAGAATGTATTTTTTTAACAGAAAATCATTTCTCTTTATGGGATATTTTCATTTTGAAATCTCAATTCATGTCGTTTCATGAAAAATGATCTATTTAACATTTGAAATAAAACACAATGGTGAATCGCCAAATTTAAAGGTTGAATTATTGATAAACAAGAGAGAGGGGTAATTTTTACGGCTTTCGAGGGTATACTTCAAAAAGTGTCCATTACTTATAAGGCAGCTGACCTAAATTTTTAAAAACTGTAGCGATCATCTTTAACAAAATCTTGTTAAAACGGTTCGTGATTGCGGTGGTTACTAAATCTCTACCAGAGTTATTGTTCCCGGTACGGATAGAGTGGTGGTTACTGCATGCAATAAGGGGACGAAACCGATGCGGGGGGTTTGGTTTGATAAGAGAAGTAGTGACTAGTCCTTGCACAAATATTATGAAATAAATGAAAAGTTAAAAAACACATAAAAAGTTTTAGATAAAATTTGAAATATGTGAAACAGTTTTGTTCATATTACAAAAAACTAGGAAGCTATCTCGCTAAAAGGCAAAAATAAAATTAAAAATGAATAGGGATTTGGCAATGACTTACCTGTTATAAGGCCCGCTGTGTGATAATTTTGTATCACAGATTTCTTGTATAATGTATACAAACGGCAAATGGGCAATACAAACGTGAATTTTGGAAATGTTAGTTTGTAAATAAGACCGACACCAAACGAAAATTGAAGGATTTGCTAACAGAAGGATCAAGAAAATTGCCAAGCCATATTATTTTTTGTAAACTCGCTGTTTTACGTAACGGAAGAAAATAGAATTTACATTTAATACTGTGAAGAGGTGTACCAGTATTCAATTTAGATAAATAGACAGTGATTAAAGCAGGACGTATTTAGTATCAATTTACTGATAAAACAACTATAAATATCTGATATATATATATATAGATGAGATAACCAATACGTATTTAGGATAGGTGCAGAAATTCATGACACAGTAACGCATATGATTGGTTGAATGAGCTAGACAATTCAGTTTCTGAACTTTCGGATCCGACACTGGGCGTGTCGTAGACCGGTTAATGTACGCTTCCTGTACAAATTGGAGTGCTTCCTTTTCAAAACGTCTTAGAATGTTGAAAAAGTAAATTTTATTTTCGGCAGTATTCGTTAAATAGTATAAGAGAGCGATTTATACAAAAGGGGCCTGGGTTGACTTTGAAAGTTTGTCTATGTATTGCAAGACCCACGAGTTATTGCAACGACAAGTCAAAGATATGGAGTATTAAAAAATACATCAATGAACAAAACTACAGAACAGTCACGATTCTCATCCTTCCATGGTACTCGCTCTTGTAGAACTTGTGGTTTTGATTACAACAACCGCTCAGGGAAAGACGTGTAGGATGTGTAAAAAGTTAAATGATTTTCAAAATATATTACAGTTTTTGCATTTCCCCTCCCCGCTCCGGTGAAAGTATTGATTATTCTCTGCATGGGCCTGGATGATATAACCAAAATTCCTCCCTAGGAAAAGATCAGCGCTAGCTTACCTGACATTAACCGAACTACTTTCGTGTTTTCAACACGTATACGAACATTTTATTATTTCCGACATACGTTCCATGGAGGTTTATATGTTGAAGACAGACATACTTTTAATTAAATTAAATTATAGGATCATATGGAAGAAACTATAATAATTTTCAAGTAAATGTGAAATGAATTTCATTTTCAAAAATGGCTCGATTTTTTACTGGACGGTTCAAGGTACGAACATTATTGGTACCGTATATCAATATAATCTTGATTCGAGTTTTGAATGTAAAATATTGTGTCATAAGCAAAGGTAAACACATCTAAGAATGTATATCAATATGATTTATTAACACTTTAAAGAATAAACCTATATTCATAGGAAAAGTGTTGCGTTATTGAAAACAAAATGGCGGACATCAACTGAATCCAAGATAAATGACGTCACAGTTTCTCTTGATAAATGACTTCACTATGTAAACAAAAATAGTGAATAGAGTCTGTGTAAACGTTGTCGTCACATTAATTAAGTTACCTAGATATGTATCAACATAATTTATGATTCGAAATTAATAAACGATTTTGTTTCCCTACGTTAATAAAGTAAAAAAGGACAATGATAAAGTCTTAATCTGTCATTCTCTAGATTTCATGGAAATAATAACGCTACAAGTTCATGGCTCTTTGAGTGAAAACAAAAAACAGAGTGGATTACACGTATTACAGGCCAAAACCAGTCTGAAAATGAAGAGATTTTGACGCCGAGTTAGCTTGCGTGACTTCATGGTAAACTCGCAACATGACTGATGACATGAGAATTATAAGACAAAACAAGGTTAGCTTTGAAAAAAGCTTGACATTTGTGTCCAATTTAAGTACCTTTACACGGCCGTAGTTTTGATGCTTAAAATACTGACGATAATCGTACGCAGTCTATTTATTGTTAGAATAGATATTATAGAAACCAAGAAGCACAAAAGCTATTCATTATCTATTGTTGAAAAGGAATCATGCGCACTATCACACTTTATTATAGTCGCGACACACATTAAATAATTACGGTAACTATTACTCGGTCGTATTTGTATATAATGGATACTGGAAGGAACTTTCGGAAATTATGAAATCGTAATGATTTTTTTAATAAATATAAGTGAAGATTTTCTTGTTTGAATTAAATGAAAAGTATTTGAAAGAATGTCTATACATGATAAATATGTCAACAAAATTCTGTTTTACGTTTCATCTGAAAAAGTACAGACTTAATGATTTTTGTTATGACGAATCCCTGCAATATTTTAACCTACCAATATATCAGCTGTTAAATGACTTTCACCCCAAAGGTAAACAGGAAGTCTAGTCCAGAGCGATATATGAATACCGGCCTAAGACTGGAAAAAACTTTACAGATATACCGACACAAAAGTAAAAGAAGTTTGTTTTACGAAAATAAGTATTTCGTGTGGTACACACTGGGTCGATTACGTCATTAAGTCGAAAACGACACTACATCGAATTTTCGCCGAATTAAGTCGAAATTTATTATTCCATATGTAAAGGTTTGTCATATGTAAGACAATAAAACCTTTCCATAGTTTAAATTTACAGTTTATAAATAGGTCTAGATATCCATTATGACACCCGATTTTCAGAAATAACAATTTGAATATATCAGTAACAATTGAGTTTTCATGTTATAATTATCTTGGACATAAAACATACCGTTCTGACTAACGACAAGAAGCAGTATGAAGAATACAAGTACCTCAACATCAATCTAAATGGTGATTTCTGCATATCTGTATGCAGTACTTTGTTCACTCAATTATTTCTTTCGGCGCAGCCGTATTAAGCTCGCTTTTGAACAATATCGGGAAGTTCATAGGTTTTGTAAAAATTGTTTGAACTGTAGAGCTGACAATGCTCATTCACTTGTTTGAAATATAGAGCTGACAATGCTATTTTCATTATTTTTCGATAATTCAAGGGCCATGATCAAAAAGTGCCGTGGTCGAAGATCGGATGAAAACTGTTCGGCGTAAAGAGCGGACAATGCTACTTTGGCCATTGTTGGATAATTAAATAGTCATAATTACAACAGTGCCTTGGCGACTTGGCTGGTTATCGAATTTAGTCTAGACATTATGCCCACAAATATTTTCAGCAAGTTTGATGAGATCAGATGAAAACTGTTGGACTTAAAGAGCAGACAAGGCAAATTTGGTCAATTTGGAATAATTCAATAAAGAAACGTGTCTGAAGCGATTTAGCTAGTTATCGAATTTAGTCCATATACTATGCCCGAAAACATGTTCAGCAAGTTTGGTGAAGATCAGATGAAAGCTGATCGACTGAGAGAGCGGACAAGGTATGGACTCCGCCCGCCCGCCGCATATATTCCCATATTACGCATCTACGGAAGAGGATAATCAATGGAGGAATGAAGAGAAATAGAAGGGGTAGACGATAAAATCTCACATCTTCTTAGGTTTCTTTGATGCTCTGACAAAACGAAAATAAATAGAGAATAGTCAAAGGGGAGGAAAATGTAGATAAAAAGCTTCATATTCTCTTGTCACAAACATTTCATTATGATAGAAAAAAAAGTTTGTACATATACAGAAACTCCGTTTTTAACGATATTCAGAGGATCGTAGATTTTATATCATTACATCCGAATATCGTTATATCCAAGTCGGCCTAAACCAAAAGTAGAGTTTGCGTGCTTGATTAAAGAGGTGCACAACTTACAATATAGAACAAATTCTGTATATGATTTATTTCCATATTTATACACACATATGTACAGATGTGTGTCATTATCATCAAATGTTTTATTCGGTGATCTCGCATCTTTACATCACCCAGGCAAACTTGTTCCACAGGAGTGTTATTTGCATATCTAATCGTTTTCAAATTATAGCAGAACTAAATGTCCTAGTTTCATTGGCTTTATCATGGCATCCCGACTTTTAGATATGGTGCTAAGGAAGTTCTGATTGCGAAATCAGCAACAGTGTCTTGTTATTTTTCGAAAGCCATTAAGTTCACAGATCATTTTGTACTTAGAGTCTAGATCTAAAAGTTTTCTCTTTCGACAAGAAGGCTCTACGATTGTTCATGTACTTCACGAAAATACATGTACAATTTACTAGTAGTAGAGATATTTACTCAAGTATTAGTTTGCTCAGGAAAAAGCATTTAACTATAATTGTGTTTGAATTGCTTTAAATTCAGTGAAAAGTTAGTGCGATAATTTGATCGTTTACCTGTAATCGTTTGGGCGCCGGCCATTGTCACTCGTTAACACCGTCTTGCAGACCATAATAGTCTCATTAACCGGGAAAACAATGCATTCAGGACTTTATAAACGCATCATTACATCCGAAATATCGTTACATGCGATATTGTAACATCCGGAGTGAAAGTATACGAAATATAGAAGGACCGAATAGGGACTGCAACCACAGTATCGTTACAAGCGATATCGTTACAAGTGGAGTTTACTGTACTAGAATAGTTTAACCATTTTTTATCTTTATGTTCTTAATTGTTTTCTTTTTTGTATTATGCATTTGAGTTCCGGATTTTTATAAAGCGTGTATCTATTGTGCATTTGTTTCATAATGATACTCCATCCATATTTAAACCTAGGCCATCACACTGGATGGCGTTTTAATGTGGTCCCATAAGAAAATCACACGAGATGGAGTTTTAATGTGCACCCCCTTACGCATAAACAGCCTTGAACCAGACAGACAGATAACCATCTCATATCAAGAACCAAGCTTACTTTTCTGAAAATAATTCACACTCTAATAATCAACGGAACCCTTTCTATATTTCATTTGCAATTTGCAGATTTCATGAAGTTACTTTTCATGATGATTCGCATAATATCGAATCTTTCTTGGCTAAATAGCTTAATGCGATTAAGAATTGTACGTTTTTAAACTTGTGCTTTTATCAATAGCATATACTTTCAGAAAAAAAATTGTGTATGGTGGCTGGTTTCTGCCATTGTGCCTTTTCGGTCCACGAGCGAAAGCATTATTTTTGGCGGGGACGCGGGATTAAAGATTGAAATGGCCGTGGCTCTTTTGCCCCTAGACCGCGCTTTTTACGCGTTTTCGTCCCGTGCCCCGTCGTTTCAATCTTTAAATCTCAACTGTACTCGACATGATTGCGCTTATTATCGTGTTTTCGCTCCGTATCATCACCGTTTTATTTCTTCAATCTCGTTTTTTTACCCGCGACATTTCGACTTATTACAAGTCAAGCAAGTCTGTTTTATATGTGTAATTCTTGATAAACGTATGCTCACTATTGAGTGTCTTGAAATATATTTTGTTATCATTTACAACATTTGAGAGGAGCATATCATATACTTCAATCTTTCTTTCTGCATCATACATTCATGCATAACTGACCAGTATTAAATGGGCCTTCGGACAAAATTGATTTCTTGCATATTTTGTACAAACAATATTTCAATATCAACGTGGGAATGTTTCAGTGACCCACGTCCAATAGATACAAAATTACAACATTCTAAAAAAGTAAGTCTAAGGCGTCATTGTTCACTCTATAATTGACTTCACATACCACAATTCCACTTCAGAACTCCCTTCAATTTACATTGGCAGTAAATTATTGTGATAATCATTTTCTAACAGCATCATTTATTTTTGGTTGCAAAATTACATACTCTTTCGATATATATATCTCATCTGGTGAAATATTTCATGTCCTCTTTCCACGATATGCTTTTTTCATAGGGTATAGCAAAACTAAAAAATGAATCATTTCGAATCGCTGTTGCATAGCAATTGTCTTGAAGGATTTTGCAGCAAATAGTATGTTTCTGTGCAGAAATATATAGAGACTTCCCGTTGTTAACATTGGTTTGCGTTCAAAGAGTGTGACAAACATGTAAATTTTATGTTGTTTGCAATCAATTATAATTGTCGAATAACGTAACAAATGTCCGAAGGCCTATTTTCGAGCGTTTATTAACATAAAGAAATAATTTGGAAACCAAATAAAAAATGAATGTTATGTGTACGTTTATACTCAGCTGTTGTACTTTAAATTAAATCATAAATATAAGTTTCAGAAAACAATATTTTAAATTCAAAATTTATATATAGAATATGTGTAGGAAAGGGCCTCATTTCTAAAACTATCCATTTTCTAAATTTTTCATTTCTTTAAAACTACAAAGATGATTACTTGTGCCAAACATAATAAAAAGCTGACATGCCTTTTTAGGAAAAAGACGCATTTAAGTATCCGATGGGGTGGGTTGGGGCAGTGGTTGTAAGGGGTGGATAGAAGAAAGAGTGATTATTGAACGATTTGTGCCAATTACAATTAGGTGCTGATAGCCAGTTTCAAAAAAATTGAATTTGAAAGATTTTATATTGAATATCTACCCTCATGGGATGGGCAGGGGTAAAGGGGATGGATGTTAAAAAGAGTGAGATTAGATTATTTCAGCAGGTTACAATGACATTTTGCTGAGTTTTTTTATTTAATATATAAGAAAAAAATCAATTAGTAGGCAATATCTATGGGTATACTAACACAATCCTGACGAAACTTGCGCGTGGCCGAAGTATTCTGCTATTGAAGATCTGTTTTAAGTTTCATGTGTTATGGAAAAAGAAAATCATATGGAAAAAGAACAGCAGACAATGATAAAAAATCCCTAATAAATAAATACAATATTTGTTGCTTACTGTAGAACGTTTAAAGCACTCTTTCACAGAAGACTCTATTTGGTTTAAATTCACTAATTTGAGACTAAGAGATCCAGTAGAAAAGCAGTGTTACACATTGTAGTTTTGAAAGAGTATTTATCTTCTAACATGGTCTTCCTCCGCCACCGGAAAGTCTAGGCCAATACTTGTGGAGTTCACTTGTGAGGTTAGCTTTCGTCCACTGCTCCCTTGCCTCTGTGTACTGTACACCCTTGCCATTCGTAAACTGTAATAAACAAAGATTTTAACGTTATATGTAAAGAGAATTACAACTTTTATTTAGTCAGAACGTGAAGCTCAATCGGTAAAGCACGAGACTTGTAATCTCGCGGTAGCGGGTTTGATTCTTAGGTTTGACCAATTAAAATTATACTAATAGTCTTTCGGATGAGACAAAACCGAGGTCACAAGTATGGGTGCTATACACCTGTCATGTTAAAGGTCCAATACTAAGGAAAGCGAAAATTCAAATATACCTTAAAAAGCACAGAAATAAGTTATTTTTAATAAAAAATGAAAGTTGGTATGTAGAAATTCTAAATAAATCACAGTACAGGTACAATTATTTTTCTATGCATTAAGAAGAAAGTTAAAAAGACCTGGGTGGTCATTTTGTCGATTCACTGAGATTTCAACATAGTACACATACTTTTCTTTGTGTTCCAAACACTTTCTGTAAATTTCAACCTGCCTATCTTCATTATTTAGTGTCTTGCATAAGGTAATGTACTTGCCATTCAAATAACTGTCACTTAATGTTTGCTTAGTAGTGCACCTTTAAAAGAACCAGGGATGTCTCTCGGATTGGGACGCTTTCTGTATCTTGCATTATCCTCCGAAACTTAAAATAAATACAATGTAACATCTTCTAGGGGCGTTGGTCATGTGGGAAACCGGTACCAACGATAAAACCTAATATACGATACGATACTTTTATTTATTCTAGTTGTGCACCTCAAAGTGTAATAAACAGTATTACAGAAATTGTATTCTTTATTTCATAATTCTTTTATTTGTCTGTGCTAAACGTGGAAGATATACAGACACAGCTGAATATTTTATTCCAGGGCTTTTTCATAGGCGTCTTTAGATACTAGTAAAGAAAAATCATATATCTATTTAGAAGAGTCGACAGGAGAACACTCAGTGCAGGTTTGGATATTGCATATGATCTATTAAATGTATTCTGCTATGCACACGTGATGTTGCATGTTTTTATGGATCATATTCGCCTGGTATCTACATTCATTACACATTATATGATGTTGTTGCATACTCTTCGCGCTATATAGCAATACTGCTTTTTTATTTAGTCCTTATAAAATAATTCTACAAATAGAATACATAGAACTACAAAATTTACTCGCATCTTATCATTATGATCCGGACACATGTCTTCAAATACTTTGTAATTTGTTAGTATATATCATACATAACGTCATTATGATAATGACTTCAAAAAATATCATTTTTGGTCGTGTTCTTTCGAAAACGACCGTGTTGATCACTTAAGAATGATGTTTATGTATATACTAAAACATCCGCCTGTAAAAATGACTGAAATACAGTTGTGACAAGACAAAAAATGCACGAAGTGACAGGGTCAGGCAAGAGTTTTCTTGCTGAACAAATTCCAGAGATTTTGGCATCCCCGTAAATGACTTCAGAACAAAACAAGTTTTGAATTAATGCGTAAATTCATACGCTGCATATTATTTTAGGATACCTATGTAATTACTGGATGTAGGTGTGGGTTTCGGTTAACTGTTGTTAGCAGTAACTCGGCTCAACGCCATTTATCTCCTTGTTTTTAGATATATAGAAGGAGTAATGATAAGCAGCCAAAAGTTGTCATCTAATGCAGGTGATCGTGTAAAACCCAAAATAACCACAATCTGCTTAATTTGTAGTATGGAAACGGTAAAATCAAAAGAACAAAATCTTATAGTAGAACACATAATTCTTTATTCATTTCGAGCGGAATTTAAATGTCATATTGTGACAACCGTTGATGTTTTAACCACGACTATTCGACCAATCATCAGTTGTTCGACAATTTATGTCGATTAGGGAAGGAATAAACGATGTGATGAGATATCATCTTTTCGGCTATCATACAGAGAACGACAACACAGTCCTTAATGCCCAAAGACCCAAACGGAAGTCTGCAAATAAAATAGTGTTATTTTCTAACTTTAGACGTAAATAATGTAACTTCTATCTACGAATTACCTGTACGGATTTCATTAATAGACCCACTTTATAACAGGAAATGTTATCTAAATGTTTGAATGTTACTGATATAAATGCCTTTGGTAGTTTTTTCAAATACAACATCCCCTTATCGAGCGATTAATGGATTTTTGAATCAGAGATATCAAGCGATAACAAAATATTTATTTAATAAAAAATCTTCTTTTCGTGAAACTTACAGGCCATAAAACAACACGAAGAAAGCTATTTCACCAATTTAGTCGCCTTACAACAGATACAATTATTTGAATACAATTAAAACAACCTCTTTGCCAGCTTCAACGACACCGAACATTATTGATTAAAAGGCGATTTACGCAATTTGTTGTTTGCACATCAATACAATTATAATGGAAAAAAAGGATCATCTATACAGTAAACATTGATTTATAAATATTGATCTATTCAGCAAAGTTTACTGTGTAGATTGGTCAAATGTACGATTTTCCTGAAGTGTATACTCCATTTTTTGGGATAGAGAAAGTCCTATCCTGTAAACCTTGCTGTACCAACCCCACACAGAGATTTTATTTATTACCCAGGTGACAGCGCCCTATTTAGATTAAAAGTCCAGTGCAGTGTGAGAGAGATTATAATTATGGCGGAAAAAAAGAGACAAAATAGTTTGAAATTGAATAAAACAATGCAGAAAAAAAGATTGCTTCTTTTCATATTGACTATGAAATAAGTTAGATATTTAAATCATTTTGTAAATAAAAAATAGCACATGATATAAATAAAATGTATCTTTCTTGGCTGTCTAGGATCGCACACATTGTCTTTCTATAAATAATATTCCTACTAGTAAAACTAGTTTTTACAAAACAAACATATATTATGAAAATTTTAAAGTTCCCACTGTGCGAAATACTTTTTAAAAAATCAAATATGTTGCATGAACCATGATTTACTCTGTATACGGTCATGATTTACACCTCTCAAAAACGTACTCCTAAGGTGTATACATCAAGGTTTACTGTGAAGATGGGCCTTAAATGACTTTCTACCCCGTACAAAAAATCACCTGAACGGATTCTTTAAATAAAAGCCATCATAGGATCCCGTTGCGATATTGTCAAGTCTCATTAAGAATAATCATTTTATGGCGGGCCGGTAGTGTTACGTATACTGAACAGAGCTCAATGATAACAATGGGAATTTATAAGTAACAATAATGTCATAAATCCAATATTCTTTATATTTTTTTGTTTATCATACACCTTAAACTATTCTGTCAAAAATACGGCTTTTAAATTCAACAATGAATTCAAACTATTAGAAATCAAACCCATATTGCAATAGGTGGAAATTAAATTCCATAGTTTGCCTGTGTCAGTACTACTTTCATACGCATTCACTGTACCTGATTCAATAACTAGATGCCCCCGTTGTTATGATTAAAGAAAAGACTTTAACAGCTTACCTAATGGATTCTTCGTTGTTCATTATAGTGCATATGCAATAAAATCATGTCACCTTTAGTTGTGAGCATGTCATCTTTTATAGCAACACACACACGCGCGAGCATGCACATATATAGTTTCTGGTTTCAATTCTATATATAGTGTAAAAATAATATGTGTCGTTCATTATGCTGAAATCTACTTATTGTACAACATATTTTATACATAGAAAAAAAGATTGGAGTGAAATAAAATATTATCACGACAATGACTGAGAGGTCTGTCTGGAAATTTGTCGTATGTAAAAAGGTGGGAACGACGATCTAATCTTATTTAGATGTGAAAGATCCCCTTATTATTAATTCTAATATTCAATTTATTCTCATGTGTTCTAAAAAGCTAACTAACAAACGAAAATAATACTATTGAAATGTTAATTCCCTTAAGTGCTTTGATTTCGAAATAAGTCAATATACGTGTCCATTTCTGTATTACATTACACAAACTCACAGCCTGCCCTTTAGCAATACAATAATTCCGGCAGTAAATATATTTAAGAGCAAATACTTCTTTTTGGAACTGAAGCTTTATAACT
>JAUMHA010425292.1:0-10156 GCA_032359765.1 Saxidomus gigantea | reverse complement strand
GAGAGCTATCAACATACAATAGAACAGCAATAAGTTACAAACACAGAGACGGAATTACATTACAATATACAAGCACAATTATATATAAATATACAAATTATACAGTTAAATTCACATAAAAATAAGGCACATATCAAATGCAAAAGCATATGATAAGGAAATGCTACATAAACTTTTACAGAAGCATGATAGCCAAACGTTTCAGATTAAGTTATTATAATGGCAAAGTAGCGAACACTGTGTCGTCCATATAAAAGCACCATGACGAAACGAAATTTAAGGAACTTTTGAGGACTTGTTACAGGTACACTGTTTACCAAGCAGAACAAACAGATAGTTTTACCAGCCACTGGCTACAATGTACTGATGGCGTAGCATTTTATATAGTGCATTAATGCATATAAAATTTAGTTTATCCTGTATATCCGGACACAGACTATCAACCGAAAATCCGATCAACATTTGGAATATTTGGGATTTAGGGTCTTTCTCTATTAGAGAGATATATTGATCTTGACCGACTAAATCAAAGATACTCGACCAGAGCGACTTTCTTAAGTACTCATTGTTTTGGCAAAAGAATATTGCATGTACTGTTATGTTATCCGTAATTTGACTGCAATTAAATAGCACAGTGTTCTATTTTGCAGAAAGATATAAGTCGAGTTAATGCACCTACCGCAAAGCAGCTTTTATATTTTAAGTTCGGATAACGTCTGAGAAATAACCACAAGCAACAGGGCTTGTTAACACTAAACAGGTCTTCTGTACGTAGTAGTGGATTACTGCTTAATATCCGTTCCATACGTTCCATAAATTCTCGATCGTATATATTTTTCCTTAAAATGTTTTTCCACTGTAATTAGGTAATTGTAGATGTGATAGCTAAGGTTATATTTATTAAGGATCCTATGCAAATGGTACTCGGATGTAATAAACGTTATGTCAATGGCACTGTGATGTAATTATTAAGTCATTTACACTGCGGTGTTGTAAACATCATGCCATCGGCTCTGTGATGTAATAAACATTATGCCATTAGCAATGTGATGTTTTAAACATCATGCCATAGTCACTGTGATGTAATTAACATTATGCCATTGACACTGTGATATAATAACATCCTTTCAATTGCACTGTGTTGTAATACACATTATGCTATTAACACTGTAATGTAATAAAATTATGCAATTGGTACTGTAATGCAAAAACACTATGTCATTGGCACTGTGATGTAATCATTATGTCATCTGCACTGCTGTAATAAACATTATGTCATTAGCACTATGATGCAAAACACAACATGCCATTAGCTCCGTGTTTCATAAGCAGCATGCCATTAGCACTGTGATGAAATAAACATTATGCTATTGACACTGTGAATTAATTACATTATATTAATGCACTGTAATGTAATACACATTTTGCCATTAGCACTGTGATGTACTTCACATCATGCCATTAGCACGTTGATGTCATAAACATTATGCCATTAGCACTATAAAGTTATAAACATTATGACTGATATAATTACATCACATCAATGAACTGTGATGTAACAAACATTATATCAATGGCAGTGTGATATAATTACATCATAGCAATGCACTGTGATGTTACAAACATTATGTCAATGGCGCTGTGATATTATTACATCCTATCAATGCACTGTGATGTAATAATAATCATGTCAATGGCACTGTGATAGTATAAACATTATGCCATTGGTACTGTGATATAATTGCATCCTATCAATGTACTGTGATGTCATAAACATTATGCCATTTGCACTGTGATATAATTACATCCTATCAGCGAACTGTGATGTATTAAACATTATGCCGTTAGCATGTTGATGTCATACACATTATGACATTAACACTGTAATGTAATAAACATTATGTCATTGGCACTGTGAGGTCATTACATCCTATTAATCCACTGTGATGTTAAAAATATAATGGCTTTTGCACTGTGATGTTATAAACATTATACCAATGGCATTGTGATGTTATAAACATTATGCCATTGGCACTGTGATATAATACATCCTATCGATGCACTGTGATGTAATAAACATTATGCTTTGCACTGTGATGTAATAAACATTATGCCATTGGCACTGTGGTATTATTACATCCTATCAATGCACTGTGATGTAATAAAGATTATGGCAGTGGCACTGTGATGTTATAAACAGTTTGCCATCTACACTGATATAATTACATCACATCAATGTACTGTGATGTAACAAACATTATATCAATGGCAGTGTGATATAATTACATCATATCAATGCACTGTGATGTAATAAACATTATGTCAATGGCACTGTGATATAATTACATCCTATCAATGTACTGTGATGTTATAATCATCATGTAAATGGCACTGTGATATTATAAACATCCTGCCATTGACACTGTGATGTAATTTCATTCTATCAATGCACTGTCATGTCATAAACATTATGCCATTTGAACTGTGATGTAATAAACATCATGCCATTGGTACTGTGATATAAGTACATCCTATCAATGAACTGGGATGTTATTAACATCATGCCATTGAAACTGTGATATAATTACATCCTATCAATGCACATTGAAGTTATAAACATTATGTCAATGGCACTGTGATGTTATAAACATTATGCCATTGTCACTGTGATATAATTACATCCTAACAACGAACTGTGATGTACTAAACATTATGCCTTTAGCACTGTGATGTAATAAACATTATGCCATTTGCACTTTGATGTAATAAAACCATGCCATTGGCACTGTGATATAATCACATCCTATCAATGCACTTTGATGTTATAAACATTATGCAATTTGCACTGTGATGTTATAAACATTATGCCATTTGCACTTTGATGTTATAAACATCATGTCATTGGCACTGTGATGTTATAAACATTATGCCATTTGCAATGTGATTTAATAAAACATCTGCAATTGGTACTGTGATATAATTTGATCCTATCAATGGCACTGTGATGTAATAAACATGATGTCATTAGTATTGTGCATGTAAATCCCATTACGCCATTGACACTGTGATGTAATAAACATTATGCCATTTGCAATGTGATTTAATAAACATTACGCCATTGGCACTGTGATGTAATTAACATTATGTAATTGGCACTGTGTTGTAATAAACATTATATAGATACATCATATCAACGTCATTGTTATGTTTCAACAGCATGTCATTTGCACTGTTATGTATGTGCTTCGTGGCATTGCACCCTGAAGACCTTACCATATCATGTCATTGGCTTCATCATGTTATTGATACTATGATGCATTTCTGTCATTTCTTATAAACCGTAGGATCATATCTTTGAACTGTAAGAGTGATTTTTTCATTACGCCATTGGTATAACGCTGTGCATGTAAATCTATCTTGTCTTAGGGAATGTGATATGAATGCATCGTGCAATTGCCACTGTGATGCTATTACGTCACAACATTAGGGTTAGGGTAATATGTCTCGTTATTGGTCCTGTAATATTATTATGTCATGTCACTTGATCAACAAGTAAGTGATTGCTGGAGGCCGCAACTGTTACCACTGAACTCTACTAAAAGTTAAAACAATACTGTAGTGAAGGGCCGTAAGATCTTACTACAACAACCGCACTTGTGCAGCGTTAGAAGACTGAACTATTATTAGCAGTAACTAGAGGTAATAGCTTCCTTAGGTCAATCGCACTCATAAATCTCATTGGTCGCCGTGGTTGGCATACTTTCGGCAACCAATAAAATCCATTTGGCAAAATATGGAAATTGCAGTCAGGTAAATTTCATCTCCTAAATTACACTTTAAGGCAAGATTTGAACTAAATGTATTTGTCTACCGAGTGAGACATTGCGGTAAGTATTATTAACTTGGATCGCATTTAAAGTTGTTTAGGTAATAGTCAAGGTCATTTCTTCAAAAGTAGGAAAACAGTAAGTATCATATCAATAACTTAAGTTTTGGTTGGCACATTTTCTACCAATTTTAGTGTATAGCAAACTTTTACGAAGATCTAGCTTGGACGGGGTCAAGGTCGGTGTTTCTAAATATAAAAATACATGTACTTACTTTAGATACGCTGTGATTCGGGTATATGTGTTATCTAGGTAGCTAATGAGACATATAGAAACACATTTCTGGCATAAAACTTAAGTTATCTGACGAGACTTGGTTTATAGTGAAGCTTATATTTTGACCTACCTTGGGATTGGTTTAGGGAATGCTTGAGCACAGATCACTGTTACAAAATTTAAAAAAAGAGTCTTATTTGAAGGTAATAATAAGCCACCATTTTAGAGCAACATAATACTGTATAGATATGTTATTGAGATATACATTGTAATTATAACCATAGTTCCTGAAAAGACCCTTTCCCGTGAAAGAGGGCTGCTCATATATAATGTTTTGCATAAATAAGTTACCTACTTACTTGCTGCTAAATGTTCTTGATTTTAAGGTTAAGCAGAGGTGCAAGTACATAAGTACTTCTAGACAAAGTTTTGTCTCCTCTAATTGAAAATGTATGAGAAAGGAAATTTTCGGCATAAGATTCTGACTTTTTCTACAGGTTTTTATGACATATTTTAAGTCTGAAAGTATTATTTATGTACAGCTAAAATGTCCATTTACATGAAGCAACCCTATATTAGATACACCAGTCTGTTTTGACCAGACGTCAAGAGAAAAAAGACTTCTTTCAATCTCAGTCTACGTTTCCAGCAATGTTGAAACAAGTGTGCCGTGATTGGAGCTCTTTCTAGGAAGGTTTACATCATCTTTACTTTGATCCTATGGCTAGAATTTAGTTTTCGAAATTTCTGTAGTATTTAATTTTTTATTTAATGAGATATGGCTAACAGAAGCTTTATGATACGTAACCATGGTAACTGCTGAAAAAGAAGCACTTAGATCAAAAGGCTTTTTATCTCAAGTATCTGGAACGGTCAAGATACGATTTATTCATATTGCAGACGACACGATGTCTAGACGTTGATGCTTGACCATGAAATATAGTCACGTGATCAAGTGCCTGAGAACAGCTGTAACATTTGGAACTGAGCAGAGATGAAAGAACACCCATAATTCATTTCTCTTCGTCCAGAAATGGCCGCTAACCTTTAACAAACGTCGGTAATAAATCAATAGTTATATGGACACACTGTATCACAAAGGTAATTAATGTAGATATAAAAGCTTGTCGCTTAAGATAAAATTCGTATATGTAGCTATAGGTTTGGTAATTAATCTTTTGACGTCGGACCGAGGGAACATTTCAATGATCAAGATTAGTTCATAATTGGCGACAGCGAGACTGGACACTCAGGCAATAGCATATGAATAATTGATTATCGCTAATTGCTTCTGGGGAATCACGATTTCACTCAATAAGCGTCTGGCGGACTAGGAAAGCGTTTCAAATGTTCAGATAAAATAACATGGCGGCAAGGTGGTCACACTTTAATGAATTATTCATTACGAAGGAGACTAATTTGATGAATAATCATAGTTTTAGTCAGTCTAAATTGCACGGTGAAGTTGCAGTTTGAATACTTTGTAATACAATATTAATAAATGCTCTTTGATATTGGGAACATGGCATATGTTTGTCTGAAATTGATAATTAACCTTCTAATTATTGAAGTTGCGAAGAATGCACACCCTAGACCTGAAAACGGCAGACTGAGTAGGTAACATTCAGCTGAAATAAATGTAAGGAGAGACGAGACTTCCCAGACTGTTTCGGGAAAAAATCAGGAAATTGCTTTAAGTCTTAGTTACAGATTTGAAAGAATCCTCGATCGTATTTTCCTTTGTTATACATTTTCCCCAATTTTATTTTGTTGTTGAACTAGACCATCCATTTCTGTCTTACCATTTTCAAAACTCGATACATATTTTATTCGGTCGCTTTGCGAAGATCGAAGGGCCGAATTTATTTTATTTATTGAAACGACCGAAGATTTGGCATTGCAGAAATATTATATGTAATCATGTCACACAGTCATCATCATGTACATGTATGTCATATCCAGACTTCCTCGCCTGCCTGGCTACACACCCTCGGTTTGTCCAACTTCTGCAGATGGTAACATTGGCCACGCCGTCCGAAAAGCTACCCTATATATTATTGTGTACGATCTCCGAGCCAACGTAAGAGTAACAGGCAAACCGGATTGACAATATATAATCTAAATAGCGATAAGAAAGCGCACATATGCATTTTCTGTAACTTAAGACACTAAAAACAAATAATCATAAAATAGGAGAATAAAATAAGCAAGGTGCGTACAAAATGACGTCTTCGGTCAGGTTATTTTTAGCAACAGAAGTTCCCGCAAGCAAAATGTTCATCTATTTTACTTTGAACGTCGAGATCTTATTTTTTTACAGCAGGACGAAGATGCTCTTGGTAACGATTCTGACCTTTCCATTTCATGAATATTTACCCAAATGCTTGTGAACATCCGTCAGTGAAGTACTGCAAATCTGTTTTAGAAACCTTTTGCAAAACATAAATTTGTATAGACAACCTGAACGTTTATAGCGCAATTATTAATATTATGACAATTACGCATATTTCATAAAGATTTTGTCAATAATGATTAAGTATTAAGTAGACACTGGGGCTAGACACTGTCTTAGGTTTGCTTTGATGTTGTATGTTAGTAATGCGCACCGCACCACGCACCGCACTACGCACAAATATGTTATTTTTTTGTTCAAGCTATATATGCTTACACATAATGGATCGGTGGTGGGAAGAAACCGACCGAAAGATGTTTTATGTCAAAATATTTCAAATTTAGACGTACGTACTGTTTTAAAGCCTCCGTTTTTAATTGTTGACATTAAAAAAGTATGTACGGTTTTGTCATTATCTATATTAAAAACCCGCCTGCGTCATGCATGTATCAGGAAAAAGAATATAATGCGTAGTTTTTTCTTCGTTTCGTAAATTAATGTTTTGACATTTACATACAAAACTTTGGAGATATTGTTTTCTCAATTTAAATGTCGCAACCATACAGTATTAGAGTTAAACAGAACACCTGCTATATGCGATAATTGCTAGCGGATCCGCTAAATGAAATGATGCTATGGATTTGATACCAGGTTATTAATACGGAGCCAAGAAGTCGTGCGGTATTGGCCTGATAGACTGATAATGTTCATCATTATGCAAAATGCCCGTAAAAATTACCCTTCACGTCTCCATTTAAACGAACGCCCCGCAGAAAGTGCCGATGTCGCGATACAAACACAAGCAGGTCTGCCAGCATCAATTATCGACAGGTGTCCTGACACCAAATTAGCTTTGCGGCTATGCCACAACACTTTTTTCCCCGGTAGCACAAACGTTTTGTCTGAATTTGTAATACAACATCATTCATAATGAAATGCAACGTAGCTGATATTTTTTTGCTTGGAGTTTATTTTTAGATAACTGTGCGGTCAAACTTAAATATCTACATACTCAACACTATCAAACAATTAGAGAAATACGACTGCAACTTTCATACCTGGTCATATATTTTGCTGTTACTACGTACTTTTTGCAGTAGATACGATTCAAGTCAGTAATAAGATTTGACACATTAATAGAATGGTGTTACCCTATATGCATCTTATTTAGTAGAAATGTAAAAATGTAAAATTATTATCATCATCATCATCATTATTATTGTTATTAGCAACTCCAACAATAACAACTGTTACAACTGTAACAACAACAACATTAGCATCATCAACAATAACAATAATAATAATAATAATAATAATAATAAT
Organism: Saxidomus gigantea; assembly: GCA_032359765.1. Taxonomy (NCBI): domain Eukaryota; kingdom Metazoa; phylum Mollusca; class Bivalvia; order Venerida; family Veneridae; genus Saxidomus; species Saxidomus gigantea. The sequence goes on along the minus strand of JAUMHA010425292.1, from coordinate 2,338 downwards.
AATAATTCTAACACTAGTAAGTGAAGATATCATTTTACTAGCTTAGTAAGTACACGTGGAAAACATTAGAAACAAAGAAAATATTCCTGCATAACCCTGTTTATACGCAACACACTTGGCATATATACATGTAACTTATTATACTAGCTAGGAAACATCAGTCGGCAGCTATCCCATTTACAACCCATTTATCTTCCTACCCATGAATTCCAGGCTCTTAAGTAATTGTCTAGTATTCATACATTTTTGTCCAACTCTGTCTACAGATGAACTCTGAAATTGTGTATCGATCGATCATATAATTATAGAGCAACAGAAACCCTCTAATTAACACAACAATATTCCCGATCATAAAAATAGCACGCTGACGATATTGTTTAATTGCTTCCTAGGGTGCGACTCGAGTCTGGCGAGAAACGCGGCGCCACGTAATTGTAACCAATAATTCTGATCAGTGTCGAGCACATTACACTGGCACAAGCTGTGTTTGGGTAAATTGACTGAAATAAATCATAAACCACGTGAATGCGAACATACAAACAGTAAATGAAAATATTGAGCCCGGCTTGGTAAAAACCGATCAAAGATGTAATATATTGCAGCCGACATCATCTCTGATGTAACCCAGTATGTTCTCTAGTGCAGATAGATGGACACAATGGATCAAAACAAGTTCGATCAAGACTTGTACCTTCGGCAAATGTGTGTCTCAAAACTTCGCTCACATGAAAACAGTCTAGAGACAGTTTTCCTTGTTTTGACCGCCCATTATAATTCGCAGACGACAACTTCACGGTCTTCCACTACACTTCCTTGTCAGACACTTAAAAAATCATATAACAAACATTCAATTCTTGAACTAATTAAAATGATTCTCATCTGTTTCCGGAATCAATTCTAGAACAATTACGTACGAGTAGGTACTTACCACAAAAACAGGAATATAAAATGAACGCAATGAATCATATACAACAAGGTTGAATGCATGACATTCTCATTACCCATGCTTCATGCAACACAATATGTTTAATGCACTTTTCCCGTGGAAGGCGGGAGTAATGAAATGCTGCAAACTAAGTCGAATTTAGAACCTTGTATCGGAGATGATTTAGGTCCTTCTAGTTCTTCAAAGGCTTCGTAGATCTTCGTTAATCCCCGTTTGGTGTGTAAACCAAACATTACCTAAATATGGAGATGCTTTACCTTTCACTGGCGATACCGTGTAATTAGTTACTTACAAAATGGTCTAACGCTTTGCATGGTACCAAGGTTAGAACTGCAAGGTTTCATCATAATCATAAAATATCTGCATAAAAATATTTGTAAATCTTTTAATGTGTATCTCAACTCTGGTGTTGTTTTCTTGTAGACAATTCGTCGTAAACGGAAAACAAGAGGGACATGGTGGCTCTAGATATCGCTCACCTGAGTGAACAGAAGCCATTTGCAGTACACCTTCAGATCTACATAATTCCTGATAATAAAGACAATAATTGTACTTTTGAGTGTGTGAGCAATATTGATAGAAGATTATCGGAGCAACTCTCCTTTGAAGTTTGATTGAAATTGGGGCAACAATTATAGAGATGATGTTTTGTTGTTTTGCTCTGGAGACAATTTTATGCCACGGATCGAAATAATTTGAGCATTTTTAAGAAAAATCTCCGGGGAACCATCCTGTGAATTTTGATTGGAATTAGCCCAGTGGTAAAAAGTGTTTTTTTCTAAGTTTAGTCTTGGTGGCCATTTTGTCCAGCAGAGCAGTACTTTGAAGATTGATCGAAATTGACCCAGTGGTTAAGGGGGATATGTCGTTAAAAAGTGTTCTGTTTTTAGTTCTTGCAGCCATGGTATGCAGCAAACGGAGCGGTTTCAGCATTTAGCGAAGAGGATCAAAGTTCATACCTATCTTGAGCTTTTGAACAAGGCAAAACATTTAGAGTATGTTAAGTGACATTCCATTCGTTGATTCACGAGAGGAAGCGGTAACAGTTTTTGTTCTATTTTTAGTATCAGCTGCCCATGTGTATACTTGATCGGAACCAATTCCCGTTTTTTGAAATGGGATAAGGTAAAGATGCTTCAGGGCAAGTGTGGTGACATTCCATCCATTTGTTCATGAGAAGAAGCCGTAAAAAAGTTTTAGGCTTTTATGTATGTCGCTCGTCCGTCCGTGCGTCCTCTCATGCTTCAAACATCTCCTCTGAAACAGTTTGGTCAATGGTAATGAAAATTGGCAGGGATGTTTCTGGCATATAGTTCTACAAAGTCTGTTTAAAGAATTCCATTCCATGTAAAACGGTGGTTACCATGGCAACCTAAAGAAAAAGCTTAGCAT
>JAUMHA010425281.1:0-10156 GCA_032359765.1 Saxidomus gigantea | reverse complement strand
CCATTGTATGAAGTTGTATTGAATTCCAACTAGTAGTTTTCAAGTTATGCTCCAGACAAGGAAAATGCAACGGACCGCCTGACCGACTGACCGCCCGACCAACCGCCCGCCCGCCCGACCGACCAACCACCGGGTGACTCCTATATACCCCCCCAAACTTCGTTTCGGGGGTATAATAAAAAAAATATTACCCAGTGACCTTAACCCCCCTCAAAAATAGCCAGTGACTTGACCCCGACAAAAAGAAGATAATTAAACAAGATGGCCATGATGGCCCTAGTGACCCCAAATGCAATCCCAAGCTTTCTCTCCACGCACGCTACCTACACACCAAGTTTCATTGCAATTTGTCACTCCTAACTAAAGTTACTGAGCAGAAACCCAATTTTTAACGCCCACCTGTCCGACATAGCTATTCTAATAACCTGGTTTTTGTTGAAAAAAAAAATGGTTAAAAATAAGTGCGCTTTTGTATCAGTTCACTCTATATGTAATTGAGATGCAATACTTTCAATACTGACATGATCAAATGCACAACAAAATCCCCTTTACCTACAGTGAACATTACAAGCAGTTATGTCTATACTTTTGGGAAGGCCATAAGCTGATTCCCTAGCAAGACAATCTGCATTATATATATAAAAATATAATTATACACACCAGTGGTACCAGTCATCACACATATCACAGCCAATCATAGGGCTTCCATCATCTTGCATTGTACAGGCTGGACATATCCAGATCTTCTCACCTGATTCATTCTGAAAGACATTTCAATCACTTAAGAAACTAATTCAAAATAACTTAAATAACCAGCCATCTCTTAAAGTTAGTAGTGAAGAAACTGTCAATTCTGTTTTACCTGTAGTGGCAACTTTTGAATATAGTCTTACGAAAAAATCTCTAACCTTACTGCTGCTAACCTTTCCCCAGACTTCCCGACACTTATCTCACTCCTAACCACCCACACTACTTTCAAACACTTACCTTAATCCTAAACATTCACCTCCCCCTTACCTTACACTGAACCTTTCAGCTTACTTTCCCAATCCCAATACTTAACTAACTCCTAAACATTTATCTCACCCCTGATCATTTACCTTACTACAAAACACTTACCTCACTCCCAAACATAACACCCAACAATTCACCTTACTTTCCAAACACTTACCTTACTGCTATACATTTATCTCACCCCCGATCATTTACCTTCCTCCAAAAACACTTACCTCACTCACAAGCATAACACCCAATCATTCACCTTACTTCCAGAACACTTTACTTACTCCTAAATATTTATCTCACCCGATTTCATTTACCTTATTCCAAAACATTTACTTCACTCCGTAACATAACACCCAACCATTCACCTTACTTTTCAAACACTTACTTTACTGCTAAACATTTACCTCACCCTGATCATTTAAATTACTACAAAAACACTTTTCTCACTCCCGAACAATTAACTCTTACAGCTACAAGCAATAGTTTTAGTAAGAAATACTGTTACACACTAAGACAAGAGGGTCAAGATGGCCCTATATTGCTCACCAGGCTATTTTCACTTTTCCCCACTTCGTTAAATTAAAAATTTGTGAGATACGTAAAAATAGAACATCAAATCTTACCACAAAACTTCCAACAGTTTCAGTGACCACTGTTCTCTGGGCACGTCGCTGAGCAGATGTTGGAGGCATAGGTGGCAGATCAGGAGGTGGCATGCGTGCTTTTTCATCTGACACTGACGGGACTTCTGTTTCATCATCTGTAGATATTTGTCTAGACAGGGGCGAGACTGGTGGTGAATTGGTACGAGTCGGAAAAGCAGGGGTGGGCGGGATTTGGAAATGAAGTGGGGAATCTCGTGCCGGTGAGGAGGCTGGGGAGTACATTGGAGATGATGGGGCAGATGCTGAAGGACTGGAGCTGCGATGTGGAGATGGAGTTCTTGGAGAAGTAAACTCCATGAATGGAAATGATTTTGTAGGAGACGTCTTCACAGGGGACAGACTGCCTTTTTTCTTCGATGTTGGGGAAATTTTGGGTGACTTTTTAGGAGATATGCGGCGAGGGGACTTTGTAAGTTTTGTTGGCTTTAAAACTGGCACAGGTGTGGGCTTTGATTTGGTGATATCTTTTACCAGTGGCGAGATGGGCTTCTGCTCCTTTAGTATAGGCTTAGGTTTGGGCGGAGATATTTTCTTTGAAGGTGCTGGAGGGGAAGGTGGAGGTGGGGCAGCTTTAAGAGCTGGAATCGTAATTGGGGATGGAACATTCTGTGGTGAAAATGGTGGGGAAATGGGGGAAGCTTCCTTTTCTAGCTCTCTTTTCACAGCCGATATAGGGAGCTCACTCAGTTCACCAAACCGTAAACTGGATGGTTCCTTCTTTAAGCCATCACCTTTTGGTCTTCCTTTCTTTCCTGAACCTTTTCTTTTACCCCTCTTTGAAGCTTTCTTTACAATAACTTTTCCTTTTACAACAGTGACTGTCACTTCTTCCTCACCAGACTTGTCAGGTTTATCACTCATTAAACCATCATCAGACATGCGGTCAGAGTCACTATCAATACCAGACTTTGGTTTTGGAGAAACAGTCCTTGACCCTGGACTTGGGGATACCCTTGCTGGACTTGACATCATAGGCTCCTGTCTGGATGGTACTGAGTTCTCCTTTTTAACTGACACCCATGACTTCTTGTCACTCTCATTTGATGCATCTGATTTTGGAGGTAATATTTTGAATTTCCTGTAACAGAATGAATTCCTTTGTGAATAAAATCTAATTTTAGGCCTCTTACAAAGACTCAACAAAACACAGGCAATTTGCTTGAAGTTCAGACTTATTTTTTATTTTTTATATTACAGGTGTTTATTTCAGGTAAACTTAAAAATGCTCCAAGGTTGGGTGGAATTCAAACATTATAATATTTGATCTGACTTCTTCAGAAAAAATCAGCATTACTTTAAAGTTGTACTCATGTGATATGAAATGCATTTGTATCAAAATGACTTACAATAACTGTTTAAAAAGTTCACTGTTTTGTTACTCACAGCTTTGGAATTTCTGGCCTATGAACAGGAGAAATATGTTCAGGTTTTGGTGAAGGCTCGTGTTTAGTTGTGCTCGGTTTGGCTGTAGCTATCCTAAACGAGCCTGGAGAAGATGCTGATCCACCACCAAACTTGATCTTTAACTTCTGAAGAGGCAGGACTGACGGTGATTCTTCTCTACTTTCTTTTTCCCGTTCACGTTCCTTCTTCTCCTACAAAAAATAATATGAGCAGTGAGAGACACAGTTGTATCCCCTTGCCACAGTTTGAAATGAAACAATCAAAAGTTGTGTTCTAGAAACGAAATACCATGTGATGGCCAGCCAAGCATAACCTGTATTGTTCCAACTCCATGATATAATAAAACTTTTGTTGACAACCAGTCTATAAATTATTTTTACATTGGTCTATCTTGAAACTCCTATCACATCCAGCCAATCACATGTAAGAAATTCCTCTGACTGGTCTTAAATGAAATGTAAATCATTGGATGTGAACTCCACATGCAACTGACACATGTCTCCAATAAGACAGAGATGTAAAAGATGAATGGTTTTTGACAGCTACTTGTAGATAATACATCAATATTACAGGAAATCTAACATACCAAATAAATAAATTAAGATCTTGCTTTCAAGTAGTTACCTTATGTTTCTCTTTCCTTTCTTTATCATCTTCTCTTTCTTTCTCTCTATCCTTGTTTTTCTTCTTCTTTTTCTTTTTATCTTTCCTATGTTCCTAGAAGTGTGAATTTGATATATCATAATTCATCTACGAACTGTGTTTACAATGCTACAAAAACTACACTGTAAAGCATCTGATAGAATGAAGGATTTAGAAGTTATATTCATAAAGAACTTAATTCTCAATTGCCCAATTGTGGGCGTCGTTAGCTCAGTGGTTAGGGCGTGTGCCTCTAGAACGGGAGGTCCCAGGTTCTAATCCCAGCCTGAGCATGAGCTACATCCTTGGGCAAAGACACTGATACCGAATAAAAGTATTTCTATTTTTAGCTCTTGGTTTGAGCAACTTTGAAAGAAGACACTATAAGGATCATAATTCATTCCAGTGAAGATTTATCTATTTTTTAGTTCTGGCAGCCATTATGTGCAGTGGAACAGAACAGTTTGAGCAAAGATTTATTCCAGTGAAGTTTGAATAAAATTGGCCCACTGGTTTGGAAGAAGATGTTGTTTAACAGTCTTTCTATTTTAAACTCTGGTGGCCATTTTGTGCAATGGAGCATAACAGTTTGAGCAATTTTGAAAGAAGACAATATAAGGATCATGCCTGTGTAGTTTGTTAAAAATTGATCCAGTGGTTGAAGATGTTGTTTATTTTTCTTTTTTTAGCGCTAGCAGCCATTATGTGCAGTGGAGCAGAACAATTTGATCAATATTAGAAGAGTACTATCCAGGGAAACCTTCCTGTAAAGTTTGATTGAAATTGACTCAGTTATTACAGAGTTGTCGTCTGAGGCGTATTGTTGATGATGCACGCCGACGGACATCAAACAGTCACAATAGCTCACCATTAGCTATACATGATCAAGTGATCTAAAGTATGTAAAGTCTGCAGCCTCTATACATAGCTCTCCTACGATTTAATCTAGTGACCTAGTTTCTTGCTTGACATGACTTTTTTGAAATCAATATAGATTTTTTATCAAGATAATCATTCTTACCATGTTTCATGAAGATGCATTGAAATGTGCAGCCTCCATCACAAACATGAGTTTTTCTAGCATTTGTCCCAGTGACACAGTTTTTGACATAATGTGTCCCTTGTGACCTAATTTTAACCTGATTTGACCCATATTTAAACCTAGATTTTAAAAAGTATCTTGTGGATCATATGAAAAATGCAGCCTCTATTGCATGCACTATATTTTTCTATGAATTTACCTGGTGACCTAGTTTTTTAACCAAGATGACCCATTTTTGAACATGACCTAGATTACACAGAGACACTCATTCTGACAATTTCATGAGGATCCAATGAAAATTGAAGCCTCTATTCGTACACAGTTTTTCTATGATTTGACCTGGTGACGTTGTTTTACCCAAAATGACTTGTATTCTAACTCAATCCAATCACTCGGTCCAATGAAAAATAGAGTCTCTATTACAAACACAAGGTTAAGTGTGAACAGATAGACTGACAGACATCAAGCAATGACAATAGCTCACCTTGAGCACCTTGTGCCCAGGTGAGCTACTAATAAAACCATTTCCTTAACTTGTATATTTTCACAACTTGAATAACAAGAAATAAATTCATACCTTAGATCTATCTCTATCTTTGCTATGCTCTTTATGTTCTCTGTCTCTGCTATCTCGGTCTCTACTATGTTCCTTGTGTTCCCTGTCTCTATCTCTACTATGTTCCTTGTGTTCTCTATCGCTACTATGTTCCTTGTGTTCCCTGTCTCTTCTATGTTCCTTGTGTTCCCTGTCTCTACTATGTTCCTTGTGTTCCCTGTCTCTACTATGTTCCTTGTGTTCCCTGTCTCTACTATGTTCCTTGTGTTCTCTATCCCTGTCTCTACTATGTTCCTTGTGTTCTCTATCCCTGTCTCTACTATGATCCTTGTGTTCTCTATCTCTACTATGCTCCTTGCGTTCTCTATCTCTACTGTGTTCCCTATCTCTACTACGTTCTCTTTCTCTGCTACGCTCCTTGTAATCTCTATCTCTGTCTTTATATTCTCTATCCCAACTTCTTTCTCTTTCCTGTCTTTCTCTTTCAGCATGATCTTTTTGAGCCATTTCTCTCTCTATCTCTAATTTTATATCCTTATTAGTATCCCAAGGTTTCTTTAAATCCGCTTCCCTCATTTTAGTTGCAGTAAGTTTGTTTTCTGGTATGCGCTCTGAAGAAAAAGACAAAATCTCAGAGATTAGACACCTACCTTATACCGTAATTTCCGGACAAAAGGCCGTGGCCTATATGTATTAAAAAGATGAGTTTTTGTAGATGCGGCCTATAACCTTTTTATTTTTGAAATTGGTAGTTTCAAGCGGCCTTTACGACATTTCTATTCTTTAAATTGGTATGTAAACAGAGTGGGTATTTTAGGTTTATACGCTGTATGAAAACAGTTCGCCGATGCTTTCCAAACCATTTAGCCTTCTTTGGTCAATTAACTACCGTATACTATCATATATATACAAGTAAAAACAGGCGCAGCTCGATTTAAACGCCTGGATATATGCACCATATCTGCGTATCGGGCGTGGCCAATATGCCGGAGCGGCCTATACGTTCATTCTTGTTTCTAATATCGTAAAAATATAGGGGTGCAGCTAATACAGTGAAGAGGTCTATTGTCAGACAAATACAGTATTATGATACAGCAATATAATATTTCTTTTAAATGCCAATAATCACTTTGGATGTTACAATTACTTGCAGCACTCACATTACCAAGACAGATATCTTACAGGAGAAATCCACTGCTATTTGTACAAAAAAAAGGTTCTTTACAAGCAAACTAGGAGAACTTCCTACAACAGAGCCTACTTTAACTAATTCAATACGATAAACACCATTAATGTTACGTGGCATATTTTCAGAAGCTTTCTGAAATGTCACAGTATTTATCATTAAATCTGAATTTGCAAATGCCTACCCAATAACAATTCTCAACAGAAAACAGAGTTTGAATCACATAGATATTGTATCTATGCACAAGTGATAAGTATCGCACAAAACTGAAGTATGATTAATCACGAAGTCTGATTTATAATTATACATTATGATTCAAAAAAATGGAAACAAGGCGACACTTGGTGATTTAATCAACTGATGAAATTTACACCGAAACTGTCAGTTACATATTCCAGGAACCCAACCTCTTAACCCCATTTTAGGTTTTGTTGTTAGCCAAGAATAACAATGTTTGTCAGTTTAACTAAACATGCTAAATCTGCAGTTTAATGAAAGGAAAAAGCCCCTCTGTTCTACCCTGGGTATTCACATATATAGCATTTTTTCTAACCAAATGTTATATGTGTACTTGAACATAGAACAATAAAATAGTATTAAACTAAATATATAGCATAATGTATTATGTTAAGTTGGTCAACTATACAACCAGTGATTTTTTTTGCGCTGATTTGCCTCCGAAATTCGGCGTCTTCCCAATTGGCAAAAATGGTCAAAATTCCCAAAAAAGGGCTTAATAATTCCCAAAAACGAGAAGATTTTTCCCAATTTAATAGTTTGATTTCTTGTGAAAGTTGAACTAAAACAATGCAAATAATCATGAAATTCCGACTCTTATTATGGTTTATTCGCAGAATTTTGTTGCCAATTCAACGTGCGTTGTTTACATAAAACGGGTCACGGCATAGTACGGCATTTAGTATGACTTTCATCACGGTCACTAAATGCTTTTTCATGCGTCAAAATGTGTCGGTAAAAAAATTGTTAGAAAATTACTCTAATTATCGAAAAATGTTGCATATTTCCAAATATTATAATAAGAAAATAAAACTTAAACACGCCATCGACACTCCGGACATTCGAACATCTTTTTGTAAAGTTAAATCGTCTTATTCATCGTAGCTTGGACGCTGTACATAATGCGTTTATGTCACCAAAAAATGAACTGAATAATGAGAAACGAATGTTTAGTGGACTGTGAGCTTTAAAAAAATGAAACATAGAAAGATGAAGTTGTAAATTAAAGAAGCAAGGACATTTAAATGACATAAATTTACCTTACAATAAAACTTTTCAAAATGATTTTTTTATTAAGTTTTGTTAATTTTTCCCAATTTTAAAGTTTATCGCGCTAAAAATTCCCAATTTGAAAGGCATGGGCTGTTGCCAAAAAAAGTAAAAAAAACACTGGCAATTCTTGTCTGTCTTGCACTAACTGATACTACCTTTCCAACCAGTGCAAATCATGATCTGCACTGTTTTTCATTCAGTCAGTGAACTTTCTTTGAACACGCCTTTACACAACAAAGGGCACAGTCCAAATTGAAAGATGGACCAGTCCATTTTTTAAGATTAATCAGAAAGGTTTAAAATTCTAATGACATACCGGTTACTGGTGAAAATCTTGTCTCTTTCTCCGGAGTTGGTTCCTTCCTCAACGGCGAGGAATGATCAGATGAAGGTGAGAGAGGCGGTGATAAGTCCCGAGAACCAGTGGAACCAGCAGGTTCTGTTGGAGCTGGACTAGGAATAGATGATGACCTATCCTCTGCTGAGGGAGTTCTGCGGATTGGTGCTGGCGAACATTCCTTTTTCGGAGATGAGGGAGCTGGCGACCGAGATGGAAATTCAAACAGAGTTGCTTCTGAGTCATCATTATCCAGTTTGAAAATGTGAGTAGACTTTGATTCATTTGAGTCATTATTTTCATCAAATTTCAGATGGGCCATTACTCTTGGACTACCACCTCTTGGACTTGCACCTCTACTCCTTGGACTCTTTGACCCTCTCGGTCTTCCTCTAGGCCTGGGGCTCAAACCTGAACCTTTAGGTCTTCCTGGGCTGCGTCCACTGGGAGGTCTGCCAGGACTACGATTTAAAGGTGGTCGACCAGGACTCCTATTCAAGGGAGGTCTACCTGGACTGCGGTTAAGGGGTGGTCTACCTGGACTTCCTCTGTGCAACGGTGGCCGTCCTCTTCTTCCTCCCATTGGTGACCTTCCAGCATAACTTCTGTAAAATCCACTTCCACTTCCCCTGGGCCTTCCTCTTGGTCTTGGACTAACTGGTACTGTAGCAGTGGGAGGACTATAGAGAAACTTGAGATGAGGTGCAATTGTAGTTGATGGTGGTGGATACGGGCTCTCTGATTCGGGTCGGGAATAATCTCTGTCTTTATTATCATCATCATCATCGCAGGACTCACTAATATGACTGACACGCCACTCATCCATTTGTTTCGACTTCTTCTCTTTGGCTATTGAGGCTTCCTTATGGAAAGATTTGCCAGATTCTTGAGTTTTATTCCCTATCACTGAATCTATGGTATCCTCATAATCTCTCTCCTGTTGTTTACTTATAACTGAAGTTTTTGGTCGATAGTCTAAGATTTTCAGTTCTTGTTCCTTAGTCGGATCATCTGCCTTGATCACGTTTATGTTTAGAGGTGGAGGTGTTGGCTTCAAAGACAAATCAATTGGCGATTCCTGATCTATCATGGCTGCACTTGTCATATGCGACACCGCTGGAATCCTTGAGAATCCAATAGCACCTCTATTGTGAACAACAGCTGCTGCTCTCCCAGGGGACCTTGGCCTTCCTGGACCTCTTTTAATTTTAAACGGCTTTTGTGGAAGCTTCTCTTTCTTCAAATCTTTAAACTTCTTTTTGGCTTTTGGTTTATATTCTGGATCGTTTTTGTCAAAATCTACAGCTCCAGAATCTCTTTCACTACCTTGTATTTGAACAATTTTGCCACCTTTGCTAGGATCTTTGTTAAAGTCCAATTTAATGATGGAAGCATCTGTTGGAAGAGGAATACCCGTAGCTGCTGCTTGGCCAGCTGCACTTTTCTGACGAACAATAACGATTTGCTTGAATCCAGCTGGTGGAGCCTTTGAGTCAGGGACTTTGCCTTCTCTGATCGGCGACAGAATTCCGCTATGTGTCATCACAACACTTGTCATTTCATACTGTGATTGCGATGCTTCTTCAGGCAATGGTTGGGAAGTTGTTAATCTGAAGCAAACATACCAACAAAATAAGATATAAACAACTTACAAGAAACTTGGGAATTCTTTCATAAATATGTAACAATGGGAACAAATATTTGAATATTCGCATTTCTGCCGAATATTCGATTACAATTTCTGAATTGGAATATTCAGACATTTGTTGATTTTACAAAACATCAAATTCTAAGAAACCCCTCAGGTCATCTGGTTAATCAGATGTGCAAATTAAGATTCTAAATGGCAAACATTGTTACAAGTTGTTGTTTTAATATGTGACATGTGCAATCAGTATCGTGCACCATCTTATGTTTTACAACACGCAAATTTGCTTGTTATTAATCTATAGTACAGTGTAACCTCTCTAATCTGAACTCGTTCGGACCAGATAAAAAGTTCGGATTAGAAGGGTGTTCGGATTATAAG
>JAUMHA010425270.1:0-10156 GCA_032359765.1 Saxidomus gigantea | reverse complement strand
ATCAGCTGTTGAAGTTATATAGTAGTAAATCTTCAAATTAGATTGTATTTTCAATGAATGAACCTCAAAAATGACATTGTGGTCTTGTATGGCAAGGTGTGACTCATTGCTAGGTATTTCTCCAATTGTTACTCGCGGCAGCATTGTGTTTACTCGCTGACAATTGATAGTCACTTTATACAAGATCATTTGAGCTTTTGACTCGGTGACTCATTCCTTCTTGAAATAATGGATAGATTGTAATTAATTTGATTTATTGAAAAATTAAAAACAACAAATGTGGACAATAAGGGAGTATATGTTTGAGCTACTATCTATATAACTTTCGGATGAAGTAAATATTTCACTTTTTTTGCTGTTCTACATAAAATTGCGAAAAACGGAGTTGATTTTCTGCTGTAATATTAAACATTTAGACAAGTTACACTAAATACAGCGAGGAAAAGTAATTTTCATCAGAAGAAAGTTTCAGTTACATACCTCTGTATAGATTACACTTTATCACGCAACACTACTCGTAACGGAGACAAAACGAACCCTGTAATTTCTACGTCCAATCATTCAACGATGGAGGCTTCAATTTCATTCGAAAAACCAAAAAAGTGAGTCGCGTCACGCGAGTTTATTTATTTAAAATCAAAAGATATAAACACTTCTTTAACACACGGATCATTTACGATCTTGAGAACTACGATAACAGGAAAATATGTGTGAAGAAAACTCATCAAATCAGCTCTAAATATTTTAATGTCGGTTTAATTATACATCTAACTGCTGAAAGAAATGGATATGAGAAATTGATTGGACTTTTATGCCACAATGCTGCATTCACAGCTTCGAAGCATGCCATTATGTAAGATGGATTGAGGCGGGTGTTTGCCCGGGGAAGGTGTATCAATATGATACGTAGGAAAACAGAAGAAAGTAAAAATTGCCAATGCAAATCAGTGGACGCAGCAAAGACCTTAATTTTCTTTTAAGATTTTCATCTATTTAAAATATATATAATGTATAATCCGTTCTTATTCTTGGCATAAAAATCACCGGCAAAAAGCAAATATAATAGTGTGACTTAGAATACGTACCTAGATACGTTGTATTGTGTACCAACATAAATTATTATTATAATTACAGTTTTAAGTGAATACTTTGGTGTCAGTAGAAATTCAAGCCCAGTAGAAAACGGAAGCCGGATTTGATTTATGAACTAGGGTCGCTCTCGCTTCAAGTGCAAATATATTATAGGAGCAAAACTCCTGCTGCAGACGACACGAGTCTGTGATTTAGTGTTCTCTATTGTAAACGCCGATGGACCGTATAGTAAAGGCCACCAAGGTCATTTTACATGAGCATCTCTTAAAACGGTCATTGAAATGCGAAAATACAGTATGCTAGGTTTAAATTTACGGTAACCTTTTATTTCGTTACATGCAAAAAAAAACACACTTATGTTTAGCCGTGTATTTAATGTAGAAAATGTTATTTCATATAAAGCATTAATTACACTGTATTATTGTTTTTTTCCAGACGAATGTTTCCAACCATCCGTGTGTCATTTACGGGACTCGAACCTGCAGCTCGTTATGCTGTTTTGATGGATATAGTTCCTCTTGACAAGAAGCGATACCGGTACGCCTATCACAGATCCTCCTGGTTGGTTGCCGGTAAGGCTGATCCTCCACCCCCTCGCCGGCTGTGTATGCATCCTGATGGGGCCTTCAATGGGGAACAGCTCATGAAACAGACAGTCTCGTTCGAGAAATTGAAACTTACAAACAATACACAGGATAAAAATGGACAGGTAAGTGTGAGAATAAAGTGAAATAGTGTCCCTGTAGAATACTAGAACTCTTCTAACCACCCATGTCTGCGAGTATAGCCGGTGAAATGCCGAAGTTTTACTTATTATAAACTACAAGCCTTAGTAAAAAGCGACATTGAGTCAAAAAAATCTTTTAAGTTATTATAAAGTTATTATCTTCATTATCATCATTAATAACACTATATTTCAAGCTAAAGCCATAGCAGCAAACTATTTTTTACTAGAAGATGATGATGATGATTGTGATTATTGAAAAACTCGATGATTATAAAAGTTTCATTATTTCTAATTCTGCTCACATGTATATTTACAGATTATCCTAAATTCAATGCACAAGTATCAGCCAAGAATCCACATTGTAAAGTTAAATGAGACGAGTAAACTGCCGCTTACATCACTGGAGGACGAGGAGCATAAAACATTCGTGTTCACAGAGACTATATTTATAGGGGTTACAGCTTACCAGAATCAACTTGTAAGTATTTTTCTTGTCTGGATATTTCTAAGGTTATGCAAAGCTCTAAGAATAAAGAATTCAGTCATACAATGATTATTATGTAAAAGAGATATTTGGTTTGGCACTCATTACCAACTTCTCGGGGACCTCCAAATGTTTCGAGGTTACTAATATTTGCATGAGACAAAAAGTTGCTGCTTTTGTCTCCGCTTAGTTGATTTGTATACATATACATGTACTATCGTTTTGATCAGCGATTTCCTATAGGTAATATACTGTATAAAATGTCTTGAGACAGTTTATCAAAACAGTATGCAAAAAAAATAATTTACTTTTAAAACATGCAATGTTACATACACTTGAACCTTAGCCGTAAATCAACAGTTGACGTTGGTCTGGCATCGACTCCAGACTCGTATTCCACTTCTGATTTAACTTGCGAAACTCACCTTTCACCTAGTTAATGAAACAGACATCACATTAACGGCTTGCATACGATGTTACGTGAAGTATTCCAACTAGAATATTGATAAGACTTTCATGCCTAGTCAACTTAGAATCCAGCAGGAACTACTCGAATTAACCCTGGTCTTGGTTCACCAGTCTACCCCGCCTATCTGTCTGGCTTTACACTTTCTTGGCTCCTGTATCGGTGTTTGATATATCTATGTGTGGTCTGAGGGTGTAATCTATATACGACTTCTCACCCCATCTTCCTTGATTCGGAGGGAGGCTTGTCATGCAATGCCTACATTATCATGATATTAATTTACCATTGCAGATCACCAAGTTGAAAATTGACAGCAATCCGTTCGCGAAAGGCTTTAGAGACTCAACACGCCTTTCTGAGTTTGAAAAGTAAGTATAAGTCACAGTTGGACACAGTAGCAGGTGTCAAATCTTCTTAACGGTGTCTATGTTACATATAATGCCGTGACATTCACAAATGCCACGATATAAACCATCCATCCATGTACGGATGAATTACACTGGGCGGTCGAGAGAGTCACCTTTAGAGAGTGTCAGGCCGCTATTATAAACGCGAGGCGATTGTTTGCCCAGGACGGGTGTACAATTTCCGCACCAACATGCCACTAAATAACTCCATATTTAGTAAGACACCTATCCATTTTATTTACATTTCAGGGTTTTTTGTTCATTTATCTTACAGGATTACTCACTAGCATACAATTAATATTAAGATATTTCTTCTTGTGATACATAACTTCTTGACATCGAATGTGGCAATGGTGAATTCAATTGAAACATAATAGTTACAAACTAACACCGATCACGCCAAGTTATCTCCACATGTCGTATCAATCATAGGACACAGTGTATTGAATAATTCATGCCATAAGAAATGCCAAAACATTAGACAATTAACACGTTTTGTTACGTACAGATTGACCAATTGCCTTTGGAAATTCTATATTTTGTCCAAACTGTTTTTTTACGTGATGCGGTGTAATGATAACTTCAATTTTGTTACTTTAAGCTCGTTAGATATAAAGTTTATAAACATATTTTTCACTTCTGTATCAGAATGTGTTAATTGGATTTATTTCCTAACTTTTATTAAGGGTAGTCATCAAAATTATTTGTTATTTGCTAGGTGTCTAGAAGGAGCTGGACTTTACTTATATATTTGTCATTTCTTTTCCAGTGGTGGTATTGAGGGAATGTTGCAATCATATTACCCACGAACTCCTTTAAGGTCATATGGAGACCCTGAAATGGCGGATCCCCTCAGAATGTCACCACAAGAAAGACAAAAAGGTATAAATTGAGACTTTTATCAATGAAAAATACATTCTAAGTTATTACTACAATACAACAAATGTGTCCTGTAGTTAATGTAAAAAGGCAACCGGAGTTTGCCCGAACTAAATGTCAACAAAACGATTTTTCAGGGAAATTGACAATATATAAATTTTAGAATTACTTTGTACATAAACTTGTCATTTATTTTAAATTTAATCGCTTTTTTATTTGAACCAGACTTTTAATGATGTTCATTAAACCCGTCGCGTGTCCACAGTGCCCATTGTAATTCCTTATTTATATTTACTGTTGAAATATTTATATCGGGATCGTGTCTCAAGAAAGTGACAGAAATTGTAAAATTCCTTCGACCGCCATCTTTCCCAAAGGCATTTGAAAGGTCATCTAGGTCATTTAAGCGCCCTCTATCGGTTTAAAGTTACATCAGTAGTCGTGAGCAGCCATTATCTTGTCATAGGGGCGGTTAATATATGAAACAGGATCTAACAATTTAGAGACGAGCACAATAGTTGTGCGTAGTCAACACTTGTGTTAAGAACGCCAACAATAATGATAAATGAAAACATCTTTTCAAAGACTGCGGGTACCCGGTATCACATATCTCAGAATAAACACCGCAATATGGAGCAGAAAGTACTTTCCGATTAATCTTGCCTGATGAAAGCGAAACTGTTAGATTACTGTATCAGTGCTATCATTACGTTTATCATGGCAACAAACTGTTACATTCTTTTCATTTTTTTAATCTTCTTTTCCAGTATTAGCTGAAGGTCTGACGTCTGCTTGGAGAACATTGCCATCAACTCAACCTATTTCATCTACGGCATACCACTCATTCCCAGCATCAGTTCCTACGTCACTTCCGGCATTATCGTCTGCCGATGTCTCCATGTTTTCATCAGTATATGGACAAATGCTTGCGTCACATTCATTATACAACCATGAACTTTTATTACGGAGCCAGTTACTGAAAGGAGCCCTAGGAAGTCATGGCCTGCATCACAAACCCACAGTTAGATATCATCCTTACTTACCAAATTCAGCAGAAAAGATTCGAGACCAGTCATAGACATTTATACACCAAATGTTTTCACTTATATTTATTGTAAAAATGTTATTTTTTTGTTATGCGAAATACATAATCGTGTCTTACTGAACAAATCTGTGAACAAAATCAGAAAAGGTAAGACAGTACTTCAACAGTATTATAGAATATAACTTGTCATGTTCAAATTACGTTCAGTATAAAAACTTCATAACCTAAAATGAATACCAATTTTCCAGCAGTTGTTAACTACAGCTCATACTTGGTTTATTTATTAATAGCCTCGACCTTTTTATATTTCCACATTGGAATTGCCGATCTTTGAATTTGCAGGTATCAAAATTAAGAATTACAGGAAATGTTTATCAACACCAAAGTCATCTAAAGTGTTCATTATATGTTGTTCGTTAGTGTTGTTGGTTGGAACCGTCAGAAAGTCATAATTGCTCTCTAGATAGTCTTATACATCATATTGTGACCTACTATATTTTGCATCAGCCATCTCTATACATATATTAGTTATGCCGTACAACAGAACGAAAACAAAAATATCTATTGCTGTAATAAATATCTTTACAGCTCTTTGAATGCTGAAGATTTTTTTATCTGTTAAAGAGCATGCACTAAGTTTTCTCCTGTTTCCAACCGCTCATATTTTGACACTTTTGTTGAAAGGTCATGACGTGTGGAGAAATCCAAGCGTCTTATCTGGAGAGATGTTTTCACGACTGTATATTTGACATGTAAACATTATGGTGCTTCAAAATCGTTTTTTGTTAATTTATGTGAAATTTAGTTATTTAGAAATATAAATAGAATAAATAATATGCTAAAACTTGTTCTTGTGTTGTTTACAACATGCAGTTACAAATATATCCTGCAAAACCCATGACGTTTCCAATGTGTTTATCATTCAAACATATATATACATACAATACATACACTGTAAAATGCTTCGGCTCATTTTAATTTTGTACTGGAAATATTGTAATCTCCACAGTACAGGCAAAGTATTTAACCTTGTCTCCGAACATATGATTCTTCTTCATTACTCTCTCAATGTTGGCCAGAAGTTTTTTTCCATGCATCGTAATATGACCATCAAAGCAAAATTAAAGACATTTAAATAATCTTCGCCGTTTACAATATGACCGGCGGAACCAGACGTATTTATGCATGTATGTATACATGAGTTTAACGGCCGTTCCAGCCACATTTTGGTCATTTCACAGGCGGACAGTTTACCTAACCAGCGTTCCTAGGAAGAACAAATACTAGACTCCTATCCTCCGTAAGAAACTGCCAACTTTCTCACATAAAGAGACAATGGTCGGTAGCATGACCCTCAATCATTGAGAGGTTACAGTGATTTAACCAGAAGTAGACAGTTTCCTTTTAACGACTACCATTAATAGCCGGTAACAGTTTTGCCATACGACCTGACCTGTAGAGTCTGTCGGTGTGAGTTGGTCTATGTGTGTGTCCGATGTTTGGTGTTTTATAGAGAAATAGTGTTTGTTATGCGTAGCAAGCCGTGCCATTATCTCTATCTACATTCAACATCATCATGTCTATATATCTGCATTTGGCCAATGTCTCCTTCTGTGTCAGTCACGTGTTCAGTCCTCCGGATATCCTAGCAGTTAGAGAATGTTTGCTGTTGCTGTAAAGGGGAATCGTTTTACCGACATCCCGGTATACATTGTAGTCCTAACTTCCTCCAGTTTGTTTTCTCACCTAGAGAAACGGTTCGTTACAAGCATACCAAGAGAACACGTGTATTCGCTTGTTTTATTTGATTTTGAAATGCACGGCAGTTCATGCCTGTTACTTCAAATATACAAATTGCAAGATCAAGGACAAAGAAGAAATAAACAAAAACTAAACCACAGGCATTCCTTTCTACGTTGTGTGTCTTCTAGACAATGGAGTATATTTCCGAAAATGTCTCGCTTAAGATATCTTTGGCATAAGTTAGTAAAATCTTAAATCTATATAAGAGTGCTGGCACTCGTGTGTTCTCTGAAAACGTTTGTTAGATAAAGCTTAATAATAATATATTAGTTCTTCTGATATCTATTATTTGCTAGACCAAGACTACAGAGTTTTATACAATAAATTGTTTCAAGGCTTACAATGTGCGGGAAAATGACTGACCTTAGTAATAGCATCGTTTTTAAGAAGCTGTGTACTAAAAACTACACTACTAAAAGTAACTTAATACAACCTTATCATTGCTAACTAAATCGACTGTCTTCCTGAAAGGCCTGATCGTGGTGTACACAGACATTGCAAAATTCATAAGCGACTCTCTTAACGGCCGTTCTTCAAAAGGAATAAAATAAGTTGTCTAGTGAGTATTGCGTTGATTTTCAACAATTGATTTGTACATGAATTCAGGTCACTTAGTAAACTACCTTTAAAATTCAACTTTCTAATATTAGAAAGTTTTGCTAACTGCTGTCTAGTGCAGATGCACGTGATATATGCATATAATTTTGAAGTTTGGTTCTTATTAAAGCATCACATGAAAACGAAAGCCACACTTGGCACACATATCTTTGCACAGAGGTTTTGGCTTTTTTTCTAGGTGTATTTGACATTCTCAATCCGCATTGATCCTGGGATGCTGCTCTTACACCTCTGACAATTTCAGGATTTCAGCAATTTTATGTTTTTATGTTGTATATCATACATCGCAGCATGTTTTAAATGATATCAAGGTACTAGAAGTAAGTCAAGACAGTTGTCTTTGACATGGTACGGTGATGTAACGCTACTTTCGCTCAATCGGCAACAGGCCACATTACTTTTAGTACACGTATTTTTAATTTAAAGCATTCCTTCTTAAATATTTTATGGCATCTGCTTGTTGATTTGATGTGAATATAATTCCACGCTCATCTGATTTATAACATATCTATCAAAACCTGTTGCGGTCGCTTGAAACTTGTTTCCAGATATTTGACTTTAATGCCTATGAGGACGCCATATATTGTATACGGGTCGACCAGTGCGATAGGAAAGTCCCGGAATGTAACACAGTAGGCATCTTTTTGGGGAAAACAACGCTTTTTCTAAATGGACAAAAACCAAACAAAAATACGAATACGTGTATCACTAATCTTCGTGCTATCCATTTCGGTGTTAAATATATCATTATTTCGTGCATTTTTATAGAGATGTCACGGATTTGCACCTCATTTTCACTAACGTTTTAAAGACTTTTGTTAATAATTATTACTTTGTGTTGAAAAGGAGTCAAACTGTATGGCAAGTGTTTACAATAAAAGGAAAACATTCTTACACAATCTAGAAAAACACGGCGCATATTTATACTTTATACAGCATAAGCATTTTATCGACTTTCATTTCTTTGTTAAAGATATGATGCTGTTTATCACCAGTAGTTAAAACGTTTGCTTCGCAACCATGAGGTCATAAGACAGATGTCAACGGGCAACCACTGGACGCCACACGTGCCTCAGTCCACCCAGCTCTAAATTTATACCAGTAATGAACGTTTCTGGCTCTTTCTCCTCATAAGTAATAGGTTACATTATAGATGGCATGTTGAGAGTGATAGGTATAAGAATAACATACTAATTAAGGTAAGAACTTATTTCGCAATAACGCCAAGTAAAATAGTAGAGCACAAAAGAACAAAAAGACCACTCACCAAAAGAATCATTTCCCGAAAGGTTTTAATAATATGCAGGGAGCAACAATTGATAACTAATTTTTATGACATAATATCTTTCTTCAAGTATACATTGTAAATATATTTGAAACGAATTAAATAAATAATGTTGTATCATTTATAATAATAATAATAATAATAATAATAATAATAATAATACATGTAATAATAATAATAATAATGTAGTATCAAATTTCATTTGATTAGTTCAGTTTCTAATGAAAGATTACTTTATACATACTCCCCTGGCATCAGTGTCTATACCAATTAGTTGGTAGGTATGTTTTTGTACGTGCATTTTTGTATTTCAAGAAGAGAAAGCAGTAGTTTTGGAGGACAAAGGTTGGATGCCACGAGAGCTAAGAGGCTAAATGTATATATACCTAGAGCTGATAATGTTAGTGTTATTGTGAATCATTAGGGAGATATCAAACCTGTCGCGTGTGTTAAAGCAATTAAGACCTGGACTGGACAGCCATTTCTCCAGGTGCTCTAAGCGGTGTCACAATGCAGTATTGACAGCTTATATTTCAAGAAAAATGTTTGGCTGATTAACAAATACATAACACAATATAAAACCACAAGAACAAATCAAAGTTGGATAATGCAGCAGTGATATAATATATTGAGTTACTCGAAAAAGCATGCCTGATCAATCGCGTCGCATTACAGAAGTCAAAATGACATCATTAGACCTCTTTATCACCAAGACATATAACAGGAGGAGGAAATACAGAAGTAACCTGGGAAACAAAGCAGTCTGGACTCGGGAGTGTCACCTCCATCATACTTTTTATAAGCACGAGTTGTACAAGTAGGTCCTGTAATCTTTGTTCATTTTTTTTGTTCCAATTAACAAAATGTTTCAACCGCAAATGTAATTAAAATTGTTTGAAGACATAAAATACTGGGCGTCTCTACGTTTCCAGTACAAAGTTCGTAACTTAATCAGTTTGAATACGCCGACTTTAAAAACGTGCTAGAAAGATTTTCATAGAAATTTTCATTGTGAATGACATTGTAAAAAGTCTTTTCAGATTTGCGAACAGTGACAAAAAAGTAACATACAGTAATGGTGCTGAGTTATCTAAATAATGCTGTTGCGCTTTGCATATACCCAGTAAAACAATATAGTGCGTTCTTTTGACATAGTGTAACATCTTGACAATATGGTATGACTAGGTGGACCCGACAGCCCCTCTACACACGTCGTATATCGTGCCCTATCCAACCTCATACATGTATTGCGGACTCAACTCTAAAACGCGTTAAAAGAAAACATTCTTTCTTATCTTTGAAACGAATGGGGCAAAAAAATCTATCAACACATTCTCCCAACAGGAAATA
>JAUMHA010425259.1:0-10157 GCA_032359765.1 Saxidomus gigantea | reverse complement strand
AACATACCGTGCAACACGATCGTGTCCGACACGCGTGCAACACGCTTTTTCACGCAAACACGGGGAACCTACACGCAGGCGCCACAGTATATCCCGCGCAAAAAATAAGTTATATATCTACATCTATTATATGTATATATAAATGTACATAAAATGAATTCGAAAATAAATATTTCAGTGTAAAAAACATCGTACCGGAATATGCTTGAAACATTCGCAATATCAGTCGTTACGAAAACTTCCTATAAAAATTAATTATTAGAAATAAATGCTCAGAAATAGTATTTACGCGGAGGTTTGTGAAAACTTAATCAAAGGGCAATAACTCCATGATAAAAAGCATTGAACTTTAAAATGCTCACATATTGTAATGTGTATTAAGTTCAACTGTTTCAAAGAAACAATCTGGATACAAAACTTGGAACGAATGGACAGACGAAAGCTCGGACGGACGGAGACTATTCCAATAACCCTCGGCTTGGGGATCGAAAAGACTTGTTTGCTTTTATGATAAACAGATACACTTTTGAAAAATTAAGATGATGGCTTATTATTTGAAGACGTTTTTTATGCAAGGGCTATATCTTAAATAATAGTTAAGTATACAAATTCAGTCTCTTTCCTTTGCGTGTCATATTCACATTAAAAATAATGAAGGCACTGTGAGTGCCGACGGTGGATGTATGGTGAATAATGGGTTACCCCGTCGAATTCAAGAACATACATTAAAGGCTCAATTTTCATATCACTTGGAAAGAATGTTTTCATTGACAGGATTTCGGTAATGCTCAAAAAGCCATGCCATGTGTAAGAAAAAAAGCTGTCAGGATGAAACATGTCCCCATGATAAGCAGTTTGATTGAATGTTTTATGGTGTTTTACCATTGACCAATAAATATTGTCAAGAACTTACTATGATAAAGGATAACATCTAAGTTTTTAACAAAGAATATGTATGTCATATACTGGTCATGACTAACATATTTAGTTACTTACCGTATTTCAGGATTCTAGATCAAACCAAATTTCAGTTATTTACCAGAAACTGTATCACAACTAAAGGTAAATGCGACAATAGCTTCTTACTCACTGACTTCAAACGCAATTTTTCTTGCTCCTGACCAATCTTCCTACTAACATGTATGTATATTGAAGACCCTATCGTATTCTTGATTTGAAACTGTTTTTATGTCCAAAGTGCTTTGCGTATTGACTTCAAGAACTATTGGGCGATCATGATCAACATTCAAGTCAAGTTTGAAAATACTACGGCTAACTATATGGAGACCGTTACTGTTTAAGGTTACAACAATCTTCACATTCGGGCCAGTGGCATCGATCATTTACTGGTAATGCCTAATCTTATAACGTATGGATCCACGGCTAAAACCGGCGTATTTGAGTTATTAATCGGTGACCTCTATACGGTTCAAAGTCATTGCCACCTTGACCTTTTACTTAATCCGATACCGGTCATCTTTTAGTTATATCACGGCCAACCTACTAAGTTTGGGCCAAACCGTTCTTCATTTTTGATCACCAACTATGCCTATGGATACTGGGCTCAAACGTACACAACAAATTGTCGGAAGCCGTTTAATACTATTGTTATGTCACTCTTCGAAGAAGAGGGTGTATTGCTTGCAGCTGTCGGTCAGTCGGTTGGTCAATCGGTAGGAGGATCTTCGGTTATCGCTCGATAATGTGAGAAGAGACCCATAAGTCTCAAACTTGATAGGAACATTGGTCACGGACAGTGAATGAATCCTTTTCAATTTGAGATTAGTGGAGCAAAGATCAATGTCACAGTGACCTCGCATTTAGCGATGCTTTTCGCTTAAGAACTTTAAAAGGCTTTGACCCAGAAGTCTCACATTTAGTAGAGATATTGGCTGTGGCTAGTAGATCCTACATTTTTTTTAGGTCAATGGACGGAAGCATAAGGTCACAGCGACTCGGGAAAGCTTCTAGTCTATCTAGAGTTCTTAAGCTTGGTAGGGGCACTGATAATGTACAGCAAATGAACCAATTTTAAATTAGGTCACTGGATCAATAGTCAAAGTCACAGTGCACTCGCCTTCAAAACCGTTCCCGCTCAATAACTTAAAAAGCGTTTGAGGTCTTCAACTTTTTAGGGACATTGATCACAGACATCAATCTCTATTTAATATGGGCCACTGGGTCAAAGAGCAAGGTCACAGTGATCATGCATTTCAAATTGAGTTGCTGCTCAATAACTTGAAAATGTCCGCTCAATAGCTTGAGAAGCCTTTTATTATTTTGATATGGAGGTCTCAAACGTATTAGGGACATTAGTCATGGACAGCGGATAAACAGTTGAGTTATGATCGTGCATTTCATAAACCGTTTCCGCTTATTACAATGTTTGACCGAATATTTTCAAACTTGCCAGAGCTAATGTTAATGAAGATTAGATGATGCCTATGCATTTTGAGCTCATTTGGGTCATTGGTCAAACTCAAAGTGACCTTGCACTTAAACATTGGTTCCCATCGATTACTTAAAGGAGATATGGTCTTCAAAGGAGTGCAGCTTTTGGAAAGTAAATGACCTCGGTAGATTTTTGGGTCAATAGGTCCAGGTTCGAGGTCACAGTGACCTTACATTTAAAACCCATTTCTACTCGACAAGGCGACATTGCTTTAACATGAAGTCTTCAAACTTGCTTGGGTTATTGTTTATGATAATTTGATGATCTCTTTTGTCTTTAATGACTTTTGAGCCACTAGATCAAAGCGAGTTCTTTTGTTGGTGTTACTGGGAGGGGGAGTAGGGGCATAAGTATCTTAAATGATTTTACATCGTTTTGATGAAATGAGTGTTACGGTCGGAACAAACTGCCGACCAGAAGGTCAAATATAAGATAGACTTTGTGCGCTTTGATCTTATTTGCAATCAAATTAAAAAAAATCGTCTCTACAAGAATCACTCATACACTCATTATAGAACAACGCTGTGTCAAAAAACTAGATTGCACACTTAAGACAACATGCATTTTATACCAATCTTCATGAACATACAAAAGTCAGTGTATTTGTCCTGTTCAAATGTATGTAACATATGTTAAAAAGTATACATGTATAAACAAGACCGGTACGTTCTGAAAAGTACCTAACATTATTTCATTTTTACAATTTCTCCTTTCCTATGAGCTCTATTATTTTGTAGTATTTTATACAGGAGAACTAAAATGGCAATACAATGTTGTTTTTTTTAAAATGATCCTTATTACGAATTATCACTATGATGCCGCATTTGTAACATGTTTGTAACACACACTCATCCATACATTTAGTTTAATATTGTGATAAAATGATATAAATACAATGGTGTCTTCAAAAACAGACATGAAACAAAGTATATTATATTATTTGACATGTTAAATGCTAAAACAGTACATACCTCCAACATTTATCTGTACTGTATTGCTCCTGATTGGACCACTCCCCTGTGTAAAGATAACGCAATACCAATTCTCACCATCATACGTTCTTGTAATGCGTTTTATAGTCCAGTTAAAAGTTCCAGTATTACACCCATATGCATATAACGTAGTGTTAACTGTTTGTCCAACAGATTTACAGTCACTGTCGATGTAATAGGCTGTATTATTCAGCTGCCATTGACAAGCTTGTACCTGTACTGCTGAATTGTATGAGCATGTCAGTGTTACAGAATTACCCTCTGCAACATGGACTGAAAATGGTGATAAAGTAACTTCTTGGGCAGAAATCATCAGTATTTCTGTAAAAAATATATAAATTGATTGAACTTATTTAGTGGTAAGTTGGGATGTCTTTTTATTTTCAGATAGAATGTCTCTGTTTCTATGGCATAGCTGGTAGAAGAAATATAGAAACACAACAACTACAAACAATACAACATTCAATGTTCAATACAGTGTATCTATTTGACCATCCCTGAAAGAATTATATAATCATTTATATAAAAACATTAAAGATACACACAAAAACAGCGGACATGTACAAGGGTCGTGCAAAAAGTTTTGTCATTACATGTCATGAGATTCCGAAGATTTATCCTGGGTATATTTTTAAAAGGTTCACATCTCCTCAGTTTTGTTTTCGATACATGTAGCTACCGATACCCGTTTATGTCGTTCGAATTGCTTTTAAATGATTCGAGATATTTAAGTTTAAAATATATGCAGTCATAATCACTGACCATTTTACAATTCACCCTATAACATGAACGAAAAGACGGAAATTCGTGGCTATATGAAATGCCGTACTAGGCTTGGTATAAATGCACAGCAGGTATTTGATGAACTGTGTGATATATATAGACCTCAGTCCGTCCGGAGTCATAACTCAAGAACCAATGGATATAATTTAATGAAACTTTAAATAAGAGTACAATAGCATAATGGCGCGGCGCATGCGCATCTTTTGTCAAGATCGCGTTAGTATCTCCAGAGTTATTTTCCTTTAATTGATATTAAAAATTTTCTTTTATATTCAATATAAAAACATTAAAATTATATTTCTCTGAAACCGGTTAATAAAATTAAATTGCAATTAGCTCAAATAATTTAATAATCACTCTGTCTAATATCCACCCTCTACATTTCATGATTTTTTTTAGAAATGAAGCCCCTGAAGGGAGTGTAGTGCTTTTCCGAAATACTCTATTTAGAATCTTAGAAATTTCTGTTTTCTGAAACTAATAGTACTGATTTAATTAAACTGATAAGAATTGAGTTCTGTATCACTGTGAGATGCTAAAAAAAGAATTACCCCTTAGAGATGAGGCCCCAATGGGATGGTGAAAATTTAAAAATGCTATTTTTCTGAAAAGGCTTGTCAGAATATTATTTTGTTTGGCACAAATCATCAATTTCTTTATTCTCTAACAACAGAAAATTTAGAAACTGGATTTTTACAGAAATGAGGCCCTTAAGTGGATGTAGTGCTTTTCTTACATAATTATTCTATATAGAAACTTAAGAATTCTTGTTGTCTGAAAATAGGAGTACTGATTTGATTTAACTTATGACAATTAACTTCTTTATGACTGTAACTTAAAGAAAAAAATATCATCTCAGTGATGAGGTGGTGAAATTTTAAAAATGTTTTTATTTTGGAAAAAGACAGAGCAATACACTTTCGAGTTGTTCTTTTTAAGCTATTTGCTTCATTTGGCGGGGAAAATTAATTCACTGAATTTGTTTGTTAGTTTTAGAGTTACTGTCCTTTTTCGTGTTCCGGGACCATAGCTCAAAAAGATCTGAAAGGAGCTGGTGGCGCGGTTACCGAGTGGTTTACGCTCTCGACTACCTATCCACAGGCACTGGAAATTTAAGAAACGCTGTTCAGTGTTTCACACCCATCTAGAGCTGAACTTGCTAGAAACCCCGAGGTAATCTCGCGTGTATCGGTGATATACACCGAACGCGTTAAAGAGCCAATGGACACTTCTTATTAAAGGGCTAGGTTCTGGTACTCGGTTTTCCTTCAAGTTGTAGCTGCATATGTCTCTTCAACCTGCCAGTCGTGGGTCTTGGCAGCTTTTCCTGAGGATAATTCATAGGGTCGGCTAAATTTAAAATTTACCAGTTCTGAAGGGAATGATTTGTTACTTCATATCCTGACAGTACAATGATAGTTATTGCAGTGCTTAAGAACCATTCTTGGTTTTTGTTCACTCCTAAACATAAAAACTGTGTGTCGCATTATTTAACATTTTACTGAACGCATGGAAGGACGGTCAATAGTTGTGTGTCTCAAATTTCAACGACTGCATTTTTACACTTTTCCTGTTTAGATGACAGCTTTTGTTCAACGTGTTTTTAAGAAACTGAGTAAATATTAGAATTCACCAAGCAAAATGCTTGCATTCATGCAAAAAGTAACGGAATAACAGTTGCATAGAATTATATACATGTGCCAGTATATCTGATAGGCCATTTACTTCTTGGAAGCTGAGTTAATACAGTTTGCAAACCATATTGTTTGTAGCAGTGTGTTCTTTTAATTGCAAACAGTAACGTAGCCGCTGCCATACTAATTATAAATCATAAGTATTCTTACATTACGTTTCAGTTGTGACTGAAACAAACTTAATACTAATTTAAGTATAGACAAAAAAAATCATTGTCAAGCTAAATATGTAAATAGAGAAGTATCATGATATCTGTTTAAAATGATAATGATCTAAAGCTGCAAACATCTCCAAAAACCCGTAAGACTTAACTTCCAGCGTCTTCGTTTCAATCAAAGTTGAAGGCGGATACCTAAGATTAACGCTAATTGGTGTATTAAATCTGTCAAATAAAAACAGGTCTAAAACAAAAACAAGATAGTTGTGTCCTAATTTCGGGACTATCCGTTTCATCCGCCAAGTGCTATGAACCAGTACGACCCGGTAAGAAATTTCGCCTGTTGCCTTAGTCCCAACAAATAGATAAAGCTGAAATCTATATCAAAGTACACTTTGTTACATTTTCGTAAATGTTATATAATCACAAGCGTACGTTTTTGTTCTAGTGTCTATAACCACTTTCAGTTTCTATTACCCTCCGATACAAATTTATTGCCTTTTGATTGGCCATCGATCCGTAATAAGAAAATTGATATTAACGGACACTGCCCTACGTCAGACATGCTAGATGCGTGCGCAGTTCCTCAATGCTGAGACAAAATGTCAGCCCTACTGACACTGGTATTCATCTTAAAGCACCAACGTTTCAGTTACCTCTCTACTAGCGATATAATTATCACGTTACATTTTTGTAATTTAATAAAAGAACTTTGCATCATTGAAATTCACATTATCTTTTATTAACTTTCGTAATTAGTTTTTGACGTAGGACTGGTATATATGATATACTTCCCAACTCGACATTTACGACTTGGGTAATATAAATCCAGACGGGTATTTATCCACATATACCGCGTCAAATAAAACCAAATAACAAGTAATGTTACAGAGACACAAGTGTATGCTTTTGTTACGGAGATAAAGGTGTACGCTTATGTTATGGAGACACTAGCATCCTGAAATCACTCACAATCAACTGAAAGCGTATAAGAACCAAACCAACTATACATGTTGTCTTGTCCGATGTGAAATGAGTCAGTGGTACATGTATAAAGTAATTCAATACAAAGTCATGTTTATAATGAGTAATATTTCAGCAAAAGCTTAGCTTAGAATGATCAAATGGCAGAATATAAGCACCGGGTTATGCGGCAACAGTTTCCTATTGTGAATAGGAAAGAAACTTCTACTGTATGTTTTAAGTGAACAAAAAAGTTAATTGCTGTGAAAGGGTTTGAAATGTTAAATATTGAAGAATCTATATGTCCAAAACTTTTAAAAATAATTTGAAGTGAAAATACTTTATCTGAAATACGTTAAAGTCGTGAAATTATTATTTTCAATGTGTTAAGGTTGTCGTGAATTTCCATAATTGCCTGAGAATTGACGGAGGCATTTAAAAATAAATTGCATCTGCTGTTTTCTAACGTACTCAGTGACACCAGTCTGTGGCATTTAAATATTGAAAGTTGTTACTTGTCATAATTGTCTTTGAAATATTATTGAAAACAATAATGACATATGTTTTAGTAGGATTTTTCAGTTTCAGTTTTAACTATTAATAGGAGAAAGACTTCAAAACTAAGAAATGTTGCACTTTGTGCACACATTTCGTCTCCCCTACCCTCTCACCCGCAAAAGAGTTATATAATAGGATACAGCCAAATGTAAATCCAATTTAAAATCTAAATTTTATCTACAACAAATCTTCAAAATCACAGGCATTTTGAAAATATTTAAGACTTGGTAGACTCTTAGTTACATGGAATTAAGATGCACATTGACACTTTTAAGGTGGTGGTCATAGTACTCGGACTTTACCCTGAACATTTACAGACCCGAGATGTCACTGCAAAAAACAAGCCAATTCGTTGAATTGGGACGCCTCGTCGTATAGGGCCGCATTTCTGAAGGTGTGCACTAATGCTACTTCGGTAATGGGTTATAACATCCTTTGTGCAAAATTAAAAGTTTGGAACTTTGTTAAGAAAAAAGAGAGACCATTTCAGTTAATAAAAACCCAGTTGACTTTTTATATCTTTTATACAGACATTTTAATTTCTGGAAATTGTGTACATTTGTGTTTCATAAAAACTACATGTATCAGTAAACTTTTCATGTTTATAAGAATTTTGAAATTTTCGAATTTTACTGAAATTCGAACGCGGGACGGATGCCCCGAGGTATTTTCAAGTTTCAAGTTTCATTGATACGTATAATCAGAACCTTCCTATATATGTAAGATTTACATCAAGTAATGGAGTTTACAGAAACAGGTAGATGTCAGTTCACAAACAAATACCAATAAGAAAGAATAAACGCCAGAAATTGCTTTATTCCAAACTTGCTATAGTGCTTAAGAGTGTAACGTCTAAAATATAAAAAAATATTACATATAAATAATGCAGATATTGGAACTATTTGTCACATAAAGGAGAATTTTAGACTATTTTTTACAGATTATATAGGGAAAATAGAGCTTTTAAGTAAAGCAGCCCCATCCCTTCAAGGGTCTTATTTCGCTGGGTATATACATGTAGCTATTTCTGATTTAATTCTCAATTTAAGCACATTGTCATGCTGTCAACCTCCACTTTTATCATTTACACAAACAGAAAGTTGAATCAAAATCCATCACTTCTTTGGTTACATATTTTGGATATTTAATCATGGTCCATGTGTGATAGTCTGCATGATACAATTATGTAATTCAATCTTTTTTCTCAACAAACTTGTTCAGAGTAGTAGCACACTAGAGTTTTACACTACATTTTAGATATTTCCAAAAGGAGAGACTCTCCAAACTAGCATTTTTTGCATTAAAAATTCCATAATTCCTAACGAAAGATTCATGATCGAGCCTTTGCAGATTAGGTCAGTGATACTACACTGTGTGATAAACAGATCTTTTTTGTTGACTTTAGTCTGTTTTTCTAATGATTAAGATTAATCCAATTTGAATCTTTAACACTACCATACCGTAAGGCAATCTATTGATTGATACACAACTTTCATGTAGCTTTACTATGGCAAAATTATTTGCTTAAAATTCATTACATATGAAACAAGAACAATCATATACCTGCAAGTTTATAAACATTAAGAAAATGTCTTAGTGAGACCATGCAGTTTGCTGTCAACCCTGTGTATTACATGAAATTATTTCCGTTTCAAAATTGACAAATTGTCGTCTGCTATATTTGTCGTCTGCTTGAGTCGTAGGAATGTTGGCGGGAACGCACGAGATCTTCGTGCTGTGGTATATAAGTCAGGGGTGGCGTATTTGCGCCATTCGAGGCTTTTTACGTAGGCAGCATAGTTACATTTAAGTCACTGAAAATGTCGGATAGTGAAAACGAATTTGGAAGAGAAACAAGAAGCAATACAGACAGCACCGGGACCTTGAAATCACAAGTGGTTCTCAAGTTGAAGGATTTCTTCAATAACAAGCTAGACGACCTTAAAAGGGATATCAAGGAGGACACTGAGTGGACAACTAAAAACGTCAGAAAAAGGTACGTTCATATAACTTTGTGTACCTAAAAAGTTCTGCAAACAAAAAACAATATCATTTTAATACAGAAATAAGTTATATACTTGATGCCAGTAAAAGAGCTATAGACCCAAGGAACACTTCGAGAGCTATTGATTTTATCGAAGAAGCTTAAACAAAACTGAAACACAGAAACATAATATTCAGAATAGCAGATTCTGCCCCCGCTGGATGGGCTACTATTACAGAGTATGAGAGAAATGACGTTGCCAGTGACAGTGATGACGACAAAAAGATTCGTTGTGCCGAGGACGGGGCAAAGGCAAAAATGGAGAAGACAAAAAAGTTTACAGAAAATTGAAGTACAATTGGCCAGCCTGACAGTGTAAGTAAATTCGTTAGTATTAGTATGTTGATACTTCCCCTCGGCTTTAAACGGTCACTACTATAAATTATGTAGTACAGTGTGCCTTACACGCTTCAATAATTAACCATCGATTTCAATTTTCCTTAAAGACAATTGAACAGGAATGTGGGGTATTCACCACAGGGGTCCAGTCAGCCATGCGAATTCACAGCGAAT
>JAUMHA010425237.1:0-10159 GCA_032359765.1 Saxidomus gigantea | reverse complement strand
CCTGACAGTCAATTTTCGCTTGGTCACGTGTCAAAAAGGTTGAAAATGTTTCTGATAGTCAAAATATCTCTTTTTCGAGTATTGGGATTTTACGATTGTAGACAAAAGTGAGGTATAATAAACCTCTATAATATCCAGGTCACCTTTCTTATGCAATGGTACTATTACTGCTTTACTCAAAGATTCGGGGAATGTTCCAGTATCATATAATCTATTAAAAAGTTTTCCTATTAACGGTAATATGAGATCGATCCCATGAATAAAAACTCCTGGTATGATATTATCTTTACCACTGCTAGTGCCAGCCTTAAGACCTTTAACTGCTCTAAGTATCTCGTCACGGGCATTTGTCCGCACTCTATGTACTCAGTTAATTTATTGGTTTATACAAACACTGATAACGGCAGAAACTAACTCAATAACGTTATTTGTATTCAGCGTCTGCTTGAAAACTTAAATCTTAAGGAATTTAATACTTCAAAATAAGCACGTGTCACATAAAATAGTACAACATATATCATTATAAAAAAGCCAAAAGCTTTTGTTGAAGACCTGAAATGTACCGACAAGCTATATTTCGGCAACATCTTGAAATGTATGGCATCTAGTGCATTAGAGAGTTAAAGCATCTGCAACGTTGTCAACAAGGAATGGGGGTGGTACAATATTACCCGAAAATTATTTTCCAATGCTTGCTATTAGTACATTGCAAAATTGCAAGTGTGAACCTTAAAAGCTGTTTAATTTCTCTGGCATGATGTTGAAGATATATATGTCCACTTGTATCAATTATAAAGTAAAACAATAGCCATGCTAGACATGGCAATCCCACCGCCGAGTGCTCTTTCTATGACCAATTAATTTGAGGCGAGACGAATGAATATGGTATTATGTTCCAATTTAATAAACAATTAGTAATTACAACGTGTTGAGTGTTATACACCTGCATTTTCTCTGTGTTAATCTCGCACTCCTACTCTAAAAATCTGAAATTATTTGCTTTGCACACGTTTTATGCGAAAAATCGATAGAGTAAGGTAACTTTTAACCAGGGCAAGTTAGAGTCACGGTTCTTGGTCACTGTACTGTATCCTAATGTCCGCTATGACTGTATGCAATTTGAATCAATTCAGTTCAGTAATTTAGGAGTTATGGCACTGTCAAGAAAGAGTAGTAAAGCAAGACAATCAGAAAATAGAACAAGCTAGAGTTAAGGTCCTTGAAAACTGCACTTTCTCTTACTGTCTTCTATCTGTGTGTAAAGCTGTAAGAAATCCCTTGAATACTTTCGGAGTTATTTTCCTCAAATACACAAATACATCACAGGTTGGGGAGTCAAGTGGACAAATAGATAATGTAAGTTACATTTGTTCTATTAGTTTTACAATTTGCCTTTCTTTCATTTACACTAAAATTATCCCATTTCATTCAAAATACACAAAATGTATTTTCCATATTGACTCAATATATTCAATATGAAAATAATCATTTCTCCGGTTTTTCCAATAAGTAGGACTGTGACATCACACAGCTAAGCTCCTCCCTTAAACTTCATATAGTTCAATGCAAATACTGCCATACTGTAGGTTGTACAAACCATAAGCTTATTATAGGCCAAATATAAAGGAAAAAGCTAACTTATTGGTGCGGTTCTCTTACGCTCTTTTGGAATAAATTTGCTTATTCGTGTAAGTGTAATATAGACATATAACCAATACACACAATCAAAGTAAATGCCTAATCCACTGCAGTTCTAAACAATTAGTTAGTATTTACTGTTTGTAACAGATTTAGAAAGGTGAACATATCCTGGAAATATTTCTAAATATGCACTGCAGTATAATACTGTTTTTCTTTTAAATATATTTTTTGTAAAGACAGACTTTTGTCATCAATGAATGTAGTATTGTAGACTTCATTGATAGAAAAGGTTAACATGTCAGGTAAACACATGTATCATTAACTTCACTGATATAATAGGTGAACATGTCATGTATATACGTGTATATTGTCACTATTTTTGTAGCTTAATCAACAAGCAGTGCAATGTGGTGTGCACTTCTTGACAGATTTTGATTAAATACTGTTACCGTTTTAATATATTTGTAAAAGGGATGTATATGCGATAATCTGATGTGAAGATGGACATATGGATGACGTTTGATATAGGGGATTGTCTCACAAATATTTTTGAGTCTAATTTCAGGCTTTCAACACTCTCCGTTTGATTACTAAATGTGGCTTCTTGTGAGAGCACTTTTATATTGGTTAAAGAGAAACATGAACCTACTCAAAACACTGCTGTAGCTCTACATGTTTTCTATGCGTACTTCTACTTGTGACATGTACGTTAAACACAACCAAGAAAAATGCCTTACCGACGACAACGACTTTTACTTGAAGGAAGTGGATGAGTTTTGCGGATCTTTTTGCAAGCTTTCTTAAGGTTAATATATTCCTTTTAATGATTAGAAATAATTTAGACCTCAAAACAAATAGGACAAAAGTTACAACAAAAATAATAAGAGAGTGAATGCCTATACCTCGAAATATATTGCATATTATAAATTGATTCTTGATTCAGGGCATTATGTTTATCTGTGAAGTGTTTTTGTTCCTCTTTTATAACTATTTTCGTTTACAAATGGGGTATAATCTTCTGTCACAGCACATATAAGACCTGACGACAGATCACAAAAATATGTCGCACTGTTCCCACGTGTAGGAAATCTGTCTAAAAGGAAAAAAATCAATTTCAAATAGGAAACAACCCCATGCTGTAAGTATTGTCAAACAGTGCTTATTTGTACAAAATGTTAAACAAGAACTATCTTTAAAACAGATAAACGGCGTTGATCCTAATTAGATATCCGAGAGTTGGATATTCCTATCCGCATTTTATTCATAAAACAAAAGGACAGCTGATACTGAATACACCGTAAGCGTCAATGGTAGTCTATATTTTGATAGGATCATGAGCGATCACATGTATTAGACTGTACACGAAATAATACATTGTGCAACTGACAGTGGTTGCAGTAATTCATGTTATGACGTTATGTCTACTTATACAAATATAAGCGAAGTATGCTATAAATATTTCAATGTATCATATGACCCAATGCGCCGCTATCTTATATTGACATGAATAGGGCCGGCCGCTAGGTGGCGCTTAACTCGAAACCGACGAATTCATCAATGAAGCGATCACGTGATCAAGAGGCTCGTATACAAATTCGATTTCATTCGTAGCATTTGTTTGGATCAAAAAGTAGGTAAAAAACCAACCAGCTTATGCAGCTATGCCATAAGATTGAGTGAATAAATATGTGGCCGTTATGACGTTTTTGTATGTCTAGCGAATGAGCCTAAAACTAGTTGAATTAAACTGCATTCCCAAATAAATATTTACCTAAAATAGTCTAAAATAAGTGTTCTAATCACGCAATTGATTGTGCACTTTCTACATACAATTAAGATACTTTTATGCATGTAAAGCAGGGAATGCATGTACGTTTAGCTGATTTTGCCGTCAAAGATGAAATAGGCCACCAAATCACAGACACTTGGAGAATGGAGTCTGAACCCCATAGTCCGGCATAATTTTATCACCATTAAAATTTCAAGTTTTTCACTTAACAGCCTTATAATGTACAAAATATAAATATTTACACAGTGAAAATCAAGCCTATGCCGAGGTTATCAACTCGTATTTTAGCCGTTTTGCAATAATTACACATGTTACCGGTTTCTATCGATGCAGAAGACATTTATCTTCAAGATGATATGCATGACAACACCATATATTCTCAGTTGCGTTAGAATTCCCCCTGAATGCCTACTGAAGGCAGGAAAATTGTCATAAGCACACTCGCTTTCGAAACGTGTTTTCCGTCTTGTTACCCATTACACAGCCTTCGTATCGACAGCGCAATACACGTAGGAACCAATTCTAATTTTATGAAAACCAGTCTAAATATCTTCCTGATAAATCAAGTGCAACTTGTGAAATCAACTTGAATTTGTTCTGTCAACGAGAAAAGATAACTAGATAATCATCCTAGATAATCATCTTTTTGACAGTAACACTGTACTAAGAAATAAATTTAATCTTAACGCTTTTTTGCACAACATGTTTCGACTTTTGTACGTCTTCAGGTGCAGTAAATTACATTTTACATTATAATAAACAAGTAAAGTTGCGTCCGCTTAACTTCAAATTACATAATACAGTAAAACAAAAAGGATAGAAGATAGTTTTCAATAGCTTGCTATTCAGTACATGTATATTGAAAACCCGCCTTTCTGATTATACAATGCAAAATTAAAGGGAGGTAATAAAGATATATAAATGTAAGCGTTTTAAGAGAAATTCTCTAGTGTAACATTAAGTTGTATTGATAAATAATTCTTTATCACATTTTCTGAAAATATCTGTACATTTAATGAGAAAACAAAATATAGCAGAAGACTTTTCATAGTTAATATTAATTTACTTCAAATGCAAGCATTTTTATTGGTTTTGGGTACCAAACAAATATACCTACCGTTTTTTCCGATGCCTAATCTCTTAGTACCAAACCTTAAAGTAGCTCCGGCACGTCAGTCAGCATATAATCCCAAATTATGATTCTTCATTTTAAACCATATGGCCATCGCAGATATGAAAGTTGTATGGTTTGAATATATAATGTCATAAACTCATGCATTATCAGCTAAATTTTGTAAATATAACTAAAGTAAACTGATTCCGAATAAGAACCGCGGATGTATATCATTTTACAATGATACGCACAAATAATGGACGATTTACTATAGATATACACCCAACAGAAATAGTTCGGATTTTTTTAACCCACCGGCCATTTCTGAAACCTTGTGTGGAAAGAAAACATGGCGCCAAAAAACGTATCTTTTGGGGTTTCTGTGACAACAAAATGTCTAAACCTGATCGTCATTTTAAAGAATGAAATATTTTGAACAGCCAGGAATATTACCGCGCATGTTTACAAATTCTCTATATACGAAAATCCATTCATAAATTGTATTCAATGCGCAGCAAGGGACGTAATTACAACTTTCCTAATTGCTGATACGTTTATTCTGCGGACAACGCGCAAGCTAGTCTGCGTTCCTACATGTATTAGAAATACGCGTGAGCAACTTGAGCAGAAAAAAGCGCTAAAATACGTGAATGCGCTGTTTAAACGATTTGTTATATCTAATAGGTGGTGATTGTTTAAAGTAGAAGGCAATTTACCCTATATTCAACTGTAGGCCTCGTTATCTTGAAACGCATCGAATGATCTATTTTGTTAAAATACATCTTATATATCAATGACTGCAGAAAAACATTTAAACATCGCTACTCCCTGGTCCCAACTATATTCGTTCTATAAATGTATAATGTGGCATTTTAGATACACATTATTACTTTGTCGGCCCGCACCAAGGGCCGAAGAGATCCGCAGAATAAATCGATCCTCTTATTGATCTATGATATTGCCTGCTCATTTGTGTTATCGAAGCGCCATAACGAGATGCGCAGTTATCCTTTTGCGTTGTCTGATTTTAGACATTTACACATTTTCCAAGATTAAGCGTTTGGAAGTTTATTCTATTTTTTTGAATACAGTGAACATCCCTGCTGTCTATGTGTACTGGGAATTATTATTCGACCACAGAAACAGAGACAATACGATAAGATGTAGTTTGTTTAGTTACTGTATCATATATGTTTGATTCAAACGGCAGGAAGGTATCTAATCCCCCGGAGGTGGGCATATTAAAAATGCACCTTCCGTCCGTGTCTCCGTCCTTCCTTTTTTTCTTGTCCGGGCACTGGTAAAGGGATTTTCAGATCATATGGCACAAATGCTCAGCATATGAAGACGATCGCGGCACTGCGTCCCTACTTGAGAGGTCAATGTCACACAAGTTTAAAGATCATGGAATCCTGTATATATTCACGCATTTATCTCCAGGCTGTGATTCTGTCATGCACTGAAGTATTGAAAAAAAATACTTGACACATATACTTTTTTGACGTATATATGCATATTACATAACGTGGGGGCTAAATAGGCATATTTAAGTCATAAAGGTGTCACAAATGTTCAGCACATGGATGAAAGACTCGCACTCCTAGCTTTAAGGTCAATGACGCATTTCAGACACTTAGACATAATTTTTTATGGTCAGGTCAGGATGTGTTTTTCTGTCATGTACTCCAAAGTGACAATTCCATAACCCAATCAGATAAGATTTTTCATCAATTTTTCAGGCCAAAGATTGTTTAGGCTTAATTTTATCGAAAACATTAAGGCACACAACTTCTTTCTTTTTTCTTTTTAAGGCCTTTGAAAAAAATACATATATATTTTTTTTTTCAAACTTGATTTGTCATTACCAGTGGATGAGCCTACTTTATTTTCAGGATATTAGGTCATATGCGAATTTCACAGTGACTTTTACTTTAAAACTGTTCCTTGCATTGTACGACTTATGCATCTAAAGGGGCATACGTGTTTTACAAACAGCTCTTGTTCACATGGGCTTCACCCTCGTAATTTATTCCGCCCGGCACATAACCTCCGGGGAATGAGTCCATTTCGATAAAGCACCCAAAGTCAGTGATCATTTCTTGAATAAGAGACATATGAGAAAAGCCACTTGTGCATCCTGTGGAATTAGAAAAACACTATTTGTAAAATAAACACGGCGGACCAATAGACATTCATGAAGCTATGCTACCACTATAACCAAATAAATGCGTAACACTCTCAGGTTACAAATATTGCGGACCTGAAAACCTTACGGACAGCGGACAAATGGCATCACAATAAAATGGACGACACACCTGCAGAAGAGTTACACAAACCAATGTAGCGTGAATTTAGAGCACATATTGACGGCACATGGTCGGCTAATCTAGTTTATATGCAACCTTTTGCTAGAAACATCAAAGGAATACAATACGTGTTAACAGTGATTGGCATATTTAGCAAATTTGCTTTGGTTGTCGAACTGAAGGATAAAACAAAGAAATATGTTAGTGAAGCGTTTAGTAATGTG
This sequence comes from Saxidomus gigantea, assembly GCA_032359765.1. Lineage (NCBI taxonomy): Eukaryota > Metazoa > Mollusca > Bivalvia > Venerida > Veneridae > Saxidomus > Saxidomus gigantea. Next base: position 3,085 of record JAUMHA010425237.1, on the reverse strand, counting down.
ATTATGGCAGCACGAGGGCCACTTAGATTGAAACTTCGTATTCCAAATAATTTATGTGTAGACGAGGGTACATATTTTTCATCAAAACATTTAGGCAATAAAATAAATATGTGTGCATTTGATTATGGTAACAGAACATCAAAGCGTATTATGTGGACATATTTTACACATACTTAGACAAGTTGTAAGACATGGTTGATGAATACAATACCTCAAAACATACGAGCATACAAATGACACAAACACAGAGATAAAAACATGTGCAGGGTTTAATTTAATTTGTTTGGAGAATAAGGAAAAAAACCTTTCTCCTACAATAAAACCAAAGTATAATTGGAGATTATGTTAGAATCAGCAAACTTAAACACCACTTTGAAAAAGGATGCACCCAAAACTGGACCGAGAACATTTATTTTAATACCTCTTCACACCATCTCAATCACATACAAACTAAGAGACTCAAACAAAAGTAATATCGAAGGTACTTTTTATGAACAGGAGTTATCTCCAGCCAAACAAGAGGTCTTCAGAATTGAAAAAAATAGTAAGACGCGAGTACAAAAAACACGCATTAGTGAAATGGAAGGGCTATTCTGACAAATTTAACAGCTAGTTTAAATTTAAAGAAATCGAAAATATAAAAAAGATAACACAATGTATAATGAATAAAACATCGCTAAAAAAAATGAAACTGAAGACGAATTGTTATATCATTTGACAAGACTTGCCGTAGCTTACAGCCATTCCATTTTTTGTATCAGTTGCTGGGATAGTTCAAACAGCTATTACAATATTTCTTGATAAATTAAAATTCATAAAAAAGAGAAACAATTTTAAATATTTCACACCAAAATAAAAACAACTGATATCTTTAGTGGACATCAATCACGCGAAAGAGGTTCAAGATATCAAAATCATATCAGACTTTTTCTCTGAACTTTTAAAAATACAAAGAAGAGAAAACTACTCCTTGCACCTTGAAACAAACATGAAAACTTTCGGGTATGCCGGATAATGATATTCTTTAGGAATAAGTTAAGATGAACAAAAATATTATATTAGTTAAAAGAACTATATCATCTGGTAAAAGCATATTTTTAGACTTATTTAAAACATATAACACACAAAATAATGTCATGCCAAAACTTTACACGAATGGCAAAATGTTACAGCACCTGAAGGTAATCAATACAATGTTTTTGAATCAATGTCAAAATATTAAAAAAAATACTTATTTCCCTTTAAAATAATTACTTTAAACATTCACATAAAAATGCTTTCAACAGCAAAACAGTTTAATGGTATTTCTGTTTTTGAAAGATGCTATCCTATAAACCAAAACGTGTTTACAAACATTGCCTATGGCAAATGATATTTAAACGATGCCGAATGGACTGTTTACAAAATTTTACTTAAAGATCATATTGGAAACAAAATAGACATTTTAGGATATATTTTTATCGAAGAGAAACAGAAAAGAAGTACGAAACTTAGACCTACATTATTAACAAGTCATACACGATTTTCATAAAAATGGTTACACAAACTTACGAGAAAAGAAGGTAATAACGTTTTAATAGTAACAATTTACACAGATAAACATGCTAAGACTATTCTAAAGATATTGAAAGATTGGGAAATTTCATAAAGTATCTCTAACATCAATAAGATTTAGGAAATATTTTCTTTATGTGTAAAGAGTGTTGATAGAATTTTAGAGAGGTTAGAGCAAAACTAAATTCTATTCCTTTTAAGATATTGTTTTCCAAAGGTAAAGGTAAAGGCGCAGAACGAAACAAAATTATAAATACAAGAGACCAAATTTTCTCAAAATTAGACGATCTGTCAAGAAAAGAGTACAACAGACATGAAAAGAAATAATTGAAAAAACATACAAATCGTGTAACTTTTTAAGTTCACAGATATGCCTAGAGCTTTCTACCCAATCCTTTATGCTGTTTTGTAATTGTATGTATTAAATGTGAGTTATCAATAAAATACTGTTTAAACCAAATTGTGTAATTAAATAGTTGGGTAGTGTTATTAATCATATTCTCTATCGAAATGTGCCCTTTAAAAATTTTCACAATGAATAAAAAAATTTCAATTGGAGGTTGTTTACACACACAACTGAACCGAAATTAGTAATAAGAAAAGACATAAAGAATACTTGTTGGTTTCGGTGTAATATATCACGTTATGATTTCAGCGAGCAGGCACCAAAAGTGATAATTTCACGGGTGGCGCAGCCACGAGTGAAAATAACTACTTTTGGTGTTCATGAGTAAAATTACCGTGATATCACACCGATACAAACAATTTTTCTGTTTATTTAAAGTCTCAAACTTTACTTGTGATGAGTTTATTTCAATAAAATTTCGAAAATCGCGGGAAACGTCACCAGAAAGCATCGCAAACATGACGTAATTTTAACGACGTCATCGTCATATGGTTTCCGGCATTCATTACGCTCGGTATACTTTTTGACGTTAATCCGGGTAACATATTTTGACAATTTACACTGAGTGGACAATGAGTTTATCGGGATATAATCCACCGTTATATCTCGATAAACTACTGAAAAACATAAATTATAACGAGGGAAGCGAGAAAAACTCTTTATCTTTAATTTAATGGAAAATAATTCTTACAGAACAAATCTAAAACCAATTATTGCTACAGTGGCGCTCACCTTTTTGTTCCGTGTACCTCATGGTTGTTACCGCGTTGAAAACGCCGGGTAAACGCGGTCAATTTCACTCGGTTTACCGCGAAAAAACGGCTCAATTCCAAATATGGAAAGAATAGCCGTTAAAAAAAACGGGTCACTCCAAATATGGAAGCAGTACCCCGGTAAAGAGGCGTGTCCAAACAAGCAGACAATCAGAAGATTCCCAGCGCGTTTTATAATTCACAGCTGTTGCCGTTTCACTAATTAGCGAAGCGTGTCTTTGTTTGAATACTTTGATTTTGTTTACATTGAAATGTAAGCGTCGATGTTATTGCTGATCTGTTTTATCAATATAAAATCTACAGTTCAATTAAAGTTGACACGGACATTGATATAATAAACATACTGTACATT